>NEWO01000394.1:303612-346301 GCA_003013225.1 Phalaenopsis aphrodite
CTCCACGATTTACCATTCCAGAGAAAATGTTCTAGCTAAAGCCTTCAACAAAACACTAGTACAGATTTTGAAGAAAATACTTGTTGAAAACAAAAGGGATTGGCACAAAAAATATTAGAAGCCTTGTGGGCCTACTGGATGACTTTCAGGACTCTCACTCAGTGTACACCCAATATGCTCGTGTACGGGTCCAAGGCCATGTTACCGCTAGATGTCCAGACACCGTCTCTTAGAGTTGTTGTTGCCAACCAACTCACAACAAAAGAAAGTGAAAAACTTAGACTTGAAGAACTAGAGAGTCTTGAGAGAAAATGATTAGAAGCACAACAACATTTGGAGTATACCAGGCGAAGATGGTACAAGCCCATGACAAATTGGTTTGCCCAAGGACATTCAAAGTTGGTGACCTCGTACTTGTGCTTAAAAAGCCTTTTCTTACATGTCGCAAAATAGGTGGAAACTTTGAGCCATATTGGGAGGGACCATTTGTCGTTGAAAAGGTTTACACAAGAGGAGCCTCCCAGTTAGTGGACTTCCAAGGTGAAAGACCCATGTTACCAATAAATGAACAATATATGAAAACCTATTACGCATGCCTCTACTTACTTTAAGACTTTGAAATTTTGATTGTTTTGGGTTTATCTATGTGGCCAAATGACGGGGTCCAACTTTTGTAATTAACCTCGATATAATGAAAATTTTAAACATCAAATTTTCTCCTTTCCACTTTTGAGTATAATGTTTCACAAAAATTTAAACAAAATTCATATATAAGTAAACAATTCATTTCACTAAAATAAGCTAAAATTCAATTAAACAAATACTTTGTTTTATTCTTATTCATGCCAACTTTTGGCCCACTCACATTTTTCTTATCGTTTGCAGAAATATGTCGGGACAGGGGCTGATCTTTGCTTTCAAAGATGGTTGGAGCCTCGTACTAAATGAGGAGATGGCGCCGTAGGGCGGTACCATATACTTCAACATGGATTTTAACCTGGTTGACATGGACTACAAAGGTCCTCTCATGAATGTAGTCAGCTGCAAAGAGAAAGAGGGATTGCCTTCACTGTTAAGGGTGACCGCCAAAAATAATGCATCACACAAAGGCAAGAACGTGATAACAGAGTAAGATCCGATAAAAGGGCCCAGCCATCTGCCCTCCATGGTAGCTACACCAGCTAGAGGCCTAGTGGCCGCTAATAACGAATGAATACTAATTGCTTTGCTTCGCAGGATGCAATCTAGGAACGCTAGCCGCAAGAAGCAGAGGGCTTTTTTACGACAATAACGCGGACTCAAAGAGAGACGAACAACTTGCTCACCCCTACTCCTAAGGAGCATATTTATGATCCAGACATGAAAGAAACTTCTGTTAGCCTACCCACCATGGATGAAGAACTAGGGTTCTTGACAGAGCAAGAGACACTTTCAATTTCAAATGTTTTATGCAAGGGTCATCCGACGTGCAACACTGAAATACCTGCAGGGACATCAGCCACAGGGGCATTTATAGAGTGCCTGGATTGCAATGTTCTACATTTACAATGCTTTAGTACATTGGAAGAGTATATCTCCAGCACCAATGGATCTCGGACTCCGGACTTTCTGATGGATGAGCCATATGTCCCACTGAGGACAGAGCAGTATATATCATGGGGCCTAGAGTCGTACATCCCGCTAGATGCCGAGTTTCGTATTCCAGATCAGCTAGCGCCAGTTTGGGTTCCTTCTAATGCTCAGAGGGAGGAACGCCTGCGATAGCTACAAACTCTAGTACGATGGAGTACTACGATATAAGAAAAGTAAATAAAAGAGAATTTGAATTTTACAAAGAATTATAGGGAAAATTCATCAACATACTGGGATTAGAAATCTATACCAGTGTCTTCTCAGAGACTGACAATTAAAGTATTCTGGACTGCATTTTTGACCTTAAGTGACAGAGGTTGAGTAGGTTTACTTATGGAAAGGACCTATTCTGAGCCGAGGAAATGGATGAAAGGAAAAGGGAGGATTACTATTCAGTGTGGCTGCTACTACAACTTCACAAATGACAGACAGAGAAATCCGCATGGGATCCTCAGACACGATCAAGTAGATCCACTACCGCCAATGATAAAGTGGATGATCAAAAGAATGGTTAGATGGAGTATTCTGCCTGCTACCTGCATTCCAAATAGTTGTATTATCAACAACTACGATTAGGGTGATTGCATTCCTCCGCACATCAATCACCATGACTTCATGAGGCCTTTTTGTACAGTCTCATTCAGGAGTAAAAGTAACATCTTATTTATGAGAATTATTAACATCGTTAGCCCTGGTGAGTTCAGAGGCTCTATGGAGATTCCTCTACCAGTCGGTTCAGTCTTGATTCTTAAAGGCAACGGAGCAGATATCGTCAAACATTGCATTTCAGGGGTACAACACTGTAGGGTGTCTGTGACCTTCCGTAGGATGGACGAAAACAAAATGCCATATGGATTTTAGGCAAACCCGGAACTGGAAGAGCTACTGCCATACGAGCTGTGAGAGGGTTGTACCTTTAAGTACATGCGAAGGGAACTCTTATCCTAGAGCATGGCTTAGAAGGTCTGCTTGATCAGGAGCTCGTCGTACTTGATATAGATGGTCAGAGGGTTCACTTTCTTTTTTTTTTAAAGCAACATGATATGTATCTGATATGTTCAGTCAATAATGTATTCATGGCATGAGATGTTCTGGATGTACTTCAGCATGGACTATATATTGTACCTTTTTGAGGCGTCATCCTATGTTTGATCTGTGACATTTTGATTGGAACAGATTAATAGAAATTTCTCTCAGAAATGAGCCTTTTTTCAGTTGCCTTTTTGTGCGAGGGATGGAAGCGACAATCCATGCATTGGTTCAGAATTTCAATGAACGAGGAACGAAACAAGAAACCTTTAACATAAAAATTAAATTGAAAATAAAAATAATTACAAATGAACAAACAACAAAACAAATTTCTTTTGAAAATCAACCAATTAAAATTAAAATCTTAGACATTTTGAAAAATTAAATGTGATAAAAACAATAAGAAAATAAAATGAATCTGTTGAGTGGATTATCTCATTGTTGGGGTTTCTTACTCTTTGTGTGCGCAGTACAACCATTTTATCTTCATTAACTCTCTTCACATTCTCACAGAATTTCACATTCTGCATAAAACCCCACAAAACTCCAAAAATTCTCTTAAAAAAAGTTAACCTTTTCACATGACACATTTCTGCAAATCCAACATCACAAACTCTCTACACTAATATCATGTGACCCTCAGAGTCAGTACCAAAATTTTAACTCCCCATATTCAAGATTGGTATAAGACCCCCTTTAATGGAGCATGACATCCTATTCTTAATCTTCAAGGTTGGTCCTTGACTTCTGACTCTCTTTGCATGAATGACAACTAAAATTTAATTCTCATTTCTGAATCAGTACCTAAACTTTGATTCCTTCACATATTTTCATATTTTATACACATATTCTCTCGTTACCTCTTTAGTTGGATGTGAGTCCTAGTGTTTTCCTTCTCAATGTAACATACATATTTACTTGTCACCGTTTTGGTTGGATGTGAGTCCTTGTGCTTTCCTTCCTAATGTGATGCATATATTTTCTCGTTACCTCTTGAGTTAGATGTGAGTCCTGGTGCTTTCCTTCTCAATGTAACATACATATTTACTTGTCACCGTTTGGGTGAGTCCTGGTGTTTTCCTTCCTAACGTGACACATATATTTTCTCATTATCTCTTGAGTTGGATGTGAGTCCTGGTGCTTTCCTTCTCAATGTATCACGCATATTTCTATGTCATCATTTTAGTTGGATGTGAGTCCTGGTGCTTTCCTTCCTAAAGTGATGCATATATTTTATTGTTACCTCTTGAGTAGGATGTGAGTCCTGGTGCTTTCCATCTCAATGTAACACACATATTTCTTTGTCATCATTTGGGTTGGATGTGAGTCTTGGTGCTTTCTTTCCTAACATGACGCAGATACCTCTTGAGTTGGATATGAGTCCTGGTGCTTTCCTTCTCAATCTAACACACATATTTCCTTGTCACCGTTTGGGTTGTATGTGAGTCCTGGTACTTTCCTTCCTAACGTGACACACATATTTTTTTATTACCTCTTAAGTTAGATATGAGTCCTGGTGCTTTCCTCCTCAGTGTAACACACATATTTTCTTGTCACCGTTTGGGTTGGATGTGAGTCCTAGTGCTTTCCTTCCTAGTGTGATGCATATATTTTCTCATTACCTCTTGAGTTGGATATGAGTCCTGGTGCTTTCCTTCTTAATGTAACACACATATTTCCTTATCACGGTTTGGGTTGGATGTGAGTCCTAGTGCTTTCCTTCCAAATGTGACGTGCATTCCTCTTAAGTTGGATATGAGTCCTGGTGCTTTCTTTCTCAATGTAACACACATATTTTCTTATCACTGTTTGTGTTGGATGTGAGTCCTGATGCTTTCCTTCCTAACTTGTAGCATATATTTTCTCGTTACCTCTTGAGTTGGATGTGAGACCTGGTGCTTTACTTCTCAATGTAACACACATATTTCCTTGTCACTGTTTTGGTTGGATGTGAGTTCTGGTGCTTTCCTTCCTAATGTGGCATATATATTTTCTCATTACCTCTTGAGTTGGATGTGAGTCCTGGTTCTTTCCTTCTCAATGTAACACACATATTTCCTTGTCACTATTTGGGTTGGATGTGAGTCCCGGTGCTTTCTTTCCTAACGTAACACACATATTTTCTTATTACCTCTTGAGTTGGATTTGATTCCTAGTGCTTTCCTTCGTAATGTAACACATATATTTCCTTATCACCGCTTGGGTTGGATGTGAGTCCTAGTGCTTCCCTTCCTAACGTGACGCACACACTTTCTTGTTACCTCTTGGGGTTGATGTGAGTCCCAGCGATTTCTTTCCTAATGTGACGAACATACTTTCTTATTCCCTTTTGAGTTGGATGTGAGCCTCTGTGTTTTCCATCTTGATTTGGTCCTCCCACACAATCCTATTCTCAAATTTCAAAGTCAGTTTTAAGACCACCTTAAATGGATTATGGCATCTGATTCTTATTTTAGGATTGATACCCAAATTTCAATTCCTATCTCGGGGTCAGAACTTATATAAAGACTTCCATCCTTTATAAATACCTGAAATTTCATAACTCAAAATTCACTCTCCGATCTCCAGCGTGAATCCCTACTCCTTGATTTCAATCAAACGATTATCTGTTAATTCCTAAGGAGAAACAAATCACACACAAAACTCTACACATACTTCTGGGTCTATTGACTCAGGAGTTTGTATTGGTTTTTTTGATCTCGTCGGTCAACACCAATACGTGCGATGTGCTTGCTCAGCACACCCCACCTATTGGGGGTCCATTTGTTGACCTCACTTTTGGTTAAGGTTTAGTTTTTCCTCTTTATTAGCCTAAGGTCTAGCCATAGGACTTTCCTATTAACTATTCTTAGAACACTAAACAAGGAATCCACACCATTAGAAATTCTACACTCCTCTTTACTCAACTTGAAGTTCCACATATTGGTCCTAACCTCTAACACTTAGCAGGTGAGGTCACTATGAGGGAACTCGAGATGAGTTACCCTTAGGACTGCTGGACCTTAGAGTTTACCCTAGGTGTTGGTCTAGGGCTTAAGGTACATACTTGCACTCACAATCACTAACTATCCTAAACTTAAACTTCTAGGCTTTGGTCCCTTGATACTTTTGGGACTCATATAGGTGGTCCCCTAAACCCATTAGCCCTAGGCTAAGGTTTGGCTAATACCACTACATAAGGGACCCAAATGGTTCATAGCTTATTGATGGTGGTAGGCACTCCAACTCTACCAAGACACCCAACCCAATCTTTTGCCCCTAAATTCCCCCAAATTACCAAAATACCCTTCTTTACCCCAAAATTTCAAAAATTCCAAAAAATCCAAAAAATTTTGAAAACCTCCCAAATATTCCTAATTTTTTTTTCTCAACCATCACATGACCTAATTTTGCCAATTTGACCATCCTTGACCAAAACCCCCAAATTGTCCTTTAAAGGCCATATTTTCCCCAAATTACCTCAAATGTCTATCCAATTGGCCTGAATTCATCCCAATTTCAATTAAAAACTCAAACTCACTCTTCATATGACCAACATAAACTAAATCTAGCTCAAATGGTCCATAATTCAAACCTAATTTTGATTTAGATCAAAACCCCAATTTTGGCCCTATGATTTGGTTCCACCAAATTGAAACCATAGTCCACTCAATTGGCCATAATTTGTGTTGAAAAACTTTAATAACATCCACATACATCAAACTTGACCTTCTCAATTTCATTTTATTTTAACGTAAGTCTAAAAGCCCCAAATTTACCCCAAATTGACCATTTCTCAAATTCTCACCAAATTGAGGGTCTTAACCCCAAAATTTCCACTCTATTCTTGCATGAAAAATCTTCACAACATCTCCCTTGATCATGTGGATCATTAAATTTGGACTTAGCCCAAGGCTATCCCAACCTAGACCCATGGCTAACCCAACATGCCTAAATTGACCAAATTTAAAAAATCTCTCAAATTGACCTACCAATTGAACTCAAAATCACTTCAACCCTTCACCAAAAATCTTCATAACAATCATCTACATAATATTGATCAATCAATTAGGCCAATTGGCATGGCTAGTTTAGCCCAAACCCAAACTTTGATCACTTGAACCCACATTGAACCCTTGCATTAAAGATGGCCTAACTACCCCATGGTCTCCAAATTAATGATTCCACAACCATTAGTTGGACCTAATGGCCAGCCTAAACCTCTTAAAACCACTTAAACTAAGCCATGGACCAAAGGTCCCCTAAATTAAGGGATTTCATGCCATATTTGCTTAAGCTCAGGATATTTTTACCAAAATAAAGCCTAAACACATTAAGTTGCTTTGACAGATTCCCTTGGATGCCCTGAGCACCAAGCCACCTCCCCCTGCCATGGCCGGCAGACCTAGTCACCGGAGAAGCTCAAAATTGACAGCAACCCCCATGGAACTTCACCTAAATCAAACTTGCAGACCAATTTAGCTAAATTAAATTGTAGAAATCCTGTGCCCTCCACCTAAGCGACACAATGCACCCCCTAATTGGCCATGACAACCACCCGTTAGCAATTTTCTTATAAAAAACAGCTCCCACATGCATGGAAAGGGTGCTCAAAATTTTTTAGAGAGACCTCTCCAAACTTACCACAGAGCTTTTGTAAGATCCCCTTAGTGCATTCCAACTATTTTCCCTCACCAATTTCCACTATCGGAGTTCAATTTTGAGCTAGAAATCTTTCCAGACATTAGGACAGAGCCCAATACAAACTCTTCATTTGTTTTAAGCTGATTTCATGGCATCATAAATTATGAATGTGATCGTCTAGCCTAGGTGAGCATTTAAAAAAATTCATTTAATTTGGATAATAAATGAGAGAGATCTTAAGGCTAGAAGATCGACAGTTCTCGGGCTAGGCTATCGGGAATGATGACGGGGAGTCATTCGATCGCACTTGTATTGGATGGAGGATCAAGATCAAGCCGGACAGTGCTTCAGAACATAAACCACTGGTTGAGTCAGCACTGAGGTGGTTGGCAGCATCGAATAAGAGCGCGCCGCATGGAGCTTTAGAGCCACCGTAGGTTGATGTGACATCGAGCGTTTAAATAGATAAATAGGGATTTAAAAAATTAGAAAATTATCCCTAGCTTTAAAAATTCATATGTTATTGTAAAATAATCACAAAAATAAAATAAAAATACCCTCTTGCTCAGCGAATAGAGGAGAATAATGTGGAAATAATTTTAAATCCATGTGATGCATATTTTATTTTTCATTAATTAAACATTTCATATCTTGTTGTAAAATAATCACAAAAATAAAATAAAAATACACTCTTGCTCAGTGAACAGAGGAGAATAATGTGGAAATAATTTAAATTCCATGTGATGCATGTTTTATTTTTAATTCATTAAACATTGATTTGGATTTTTGATTCTCCATGCATGTAGTAATATCACCATGGCTTGAAATTTTAGCATGTTGTTGCCTCTGTCTCAGGGAACATTCCCTAATTTTTCCAAAGTCAAAGGAGGTTCCTAGACAGAGAATCATATTTTTTAAGTTTATGTCTATTATTTGCTTTAAAAAATCATAGAAATTAGTATGTTGCTTAGAAAACTCTAAGAAATTTTTGGAAGTTTTATGATGACTAGAAAACCTATAGGAAAATTTCTCATGAGCCAAGTCATTCAAAATAAACCTAATCTTCATAAACCCTAAATCACTCACATAAATAATTTTGAAAACTACAAACCACAAAATAACTTGATTTTTGATCTCTACTATTATTTAGGATCCAGAGAACTCACCATAAAAATTTCAAAGTATTTTGAGTTCATTTGGTAACTTAAGTTGATTTTTAAGGATAAATAACATTTTTGGCACTTAAATGATTTTTTTAAAATCAAAATATAACTCAAACATTTATAAAAACTTGTTTTTTGAGTTCTCTGTGATTAAGGGTATTTTCTAAAAATAAAATGGAGTTTAAAATAAAAACTTGATTTTTAACCTATTTTAAATATTTAAATAATTAAAAATTCATAAAAATCATAAAAAATAATAAAATTCATGGAAAGGTTCTAAATTGTTTCTTAAGCACTTAGAAATAATTAGAATATTTTTCCTAATTTTCTAAATAAGGATATTGAATTTCAAAGCTTAAAAATAATTTTTAAAGGCTAAAATGGGTTTTCACTAAAAATAATTCCAATAAATCAAATAAAACTAAAAAAAATATAAAATTTTCTCCTTTGAGTTCTCTGGCCTTAGGAGGATTTTTCAAAAATATAAAACTTAATTTTCTCCATTTAAAATATTTAATATTTAATAAATACCCTTGAAATTAAAATAATTCTTAAAATTCAAATAAAATTCAAAATATCATGAAATTTGGTCCAAAGGCTTCTCTAGTCTAGGTCTACATCCGGTAAAAATGTTAAGGGATTAGGATTTACCTTGGTCAAGTTAGAAATTTTCTTTGAAAAATCTTATTTTTGCATGAAAATAATTATATAAATTAAATTAAATCTTTAAAAATCACTTTTCTCCTCTGATGTCTTAATTGACCCATGAATGAGGTAGGATAAAAATTTTAAAGTCATTTGAATTGAATTTGATAAATTATGAAGTGTGAGAACCTTAAGGGCAAATGTGTAATTTTGGAAGTTTAGCCTTAATTAACATTTAGGATTAATTCAAGGAGGGAAATGGGTAACCTCTGATCATAATTTGGATGTTTGAAACATAAGGGTTTAATTGGTAGATACCAACCTCACTTTCTTAATTAAAAAGGTAAGTTAATAAATTTCTAAATTATTCAAATTTGGAAGTTTACTAAAATAAAATGAACCCACGATTTAGGGGTATGACATTTGAAGTCAATAATTAATCAATTTAATACCCCTATTTTGATTTTCAAATAAAATTCAAATCATGAATCATGGTCACCTAAAGCTTAACCTTATCAAAGCTAACTACGACACACACCTAGGTCTTAAGGGCTTAGTAGTGACTTAGGCCAAATCAAAATTGATTAAATAAGGATTAGGAACACAAACTGAATTAAAATTAAGACATCTTTCAAGCACTATAAGCCCAATTAGGTCTTAAATTTGGCTAAGTGTTCCAATGACACTAACTCGCCTCTTCAAGGGTCTTCACCCACATAATATTTAAAATTAAATTACAAATGATAATTATCTTACTCTTAGGGATAATTGAGACATCAATGTTCATTAAGCATTAAGGTGTTTATAGGATGAATTATTAAGCAACATAATAAGTTTAAAAGAACTCGAAATTTTCCACCAGGCAGCGAGAGAGTAGCTTGGACCGCTTCTTTCTCTAGATCTATTGGATACCTTGGATATCTACTAAACTTAATTTTTTTTTCTTGACAAACATCGTCCTTAATTAGACTCTTAAGGACCCACCAAAATATGACCTAGGGTTAGATAGGTTGTCAAAATTTTACTTCCCTGCTTCATATAAACTGCCTTAACATGTCTTTTGAGTTTCAGGTGGTGAAATGAGAAGACTCATCAGGTATGCTTTTATAGTTTTTAGTGTTATCTTTCTTGTACTTTCATACTGTACTTTTATACCTGAAAACTTGCATGCTAAACAATGATGCCACCCTGCATGAAAATTAAATCTTTTAGGATAGCCACAAAACGAACCCAAAACCAAAATTAAAATCAACCAAGATAAAATTCACCCCCACATCATTAATATAAAACAACTGAAAATTTAATCACAAACATCACACAAAACTACAATTGCAAATAAATTAAGATGTCTCTATCGGATGATCGAGAATTCCTCGGAGGAGGTAACCTACAGTTGCTAATGAGGCTTCCCACGGTTTAAATGAAATTATGGAACTTATTAAGTTGAGTTTAGTAAATTCATTTGGACAAAGTGAATCCCATAGAAAATAGTGGTGCCGGAACGAGAAAACCATAGGAACCTAACCGGTGTCGCTCTAATCAACTTTAACATGCCCCCCATAAAATTTAAAGAACTTCAACCATAGGGCCACCTGATTTGACATCATAACTTGACACACTAGAAAACTCAAACTCATCGCAGCATGGAGCTTGGAGCTAGCATGGTGGGCAGCACGGCCATCTTCAACAACAAAACTTGTTTTCCCCAGCTAAACCAATCTGTCTTCCTTAGAAATAAGCAACAAAGCCATAGGACTTTGAGGTTGCTTGCTTATGCAATGCAAATCTTCACATTATCATTAGGCCTTGGTACAACCCTGCTATACAATATAAGCCCTAACTTGTCTTACAATTCCTAGGTTGTCGTCCATCATGACCTAAATCCTCACATCTTCTAGGCAATTTATATGATAATTTCACATGAATGTAAGCCCTAACTAATAAAATTGACAAAATGAAACACCTAAATATTTGTTCTCAAAATTGAAGCCAAAATTTAAGATAGCTTGGGAAGTCACCGAGGTTCCCCTTTGGATCCATGACATCCCCTAGTTCTTCCTCCTTTGGACTCTACAACAAAATGTTCCAAATTTAAACCAATCCCCTTTCAAAATTCTATGTCCGATCTCATTGAAAAGTCCTACCCTTTGAAATTCCTTGAAGATAGTATTTCTTGGTTTTTATCGAGAGTCTTCTGAAGTGACTTTGGTCATTTAAGATGTAATTAACTATAGGGGCTTGCCCTTATAGGACGCTTTTCTCGAATACAGGTTAATATAAACCCTATTTAATTATTTATATTAAATAGGGGAACTTGTCAGCAAATATAAAGGTTTTGCAGACCAAACAAATGTCATATATTCCTTAATTTATTTGATCGAGCTTTTTTCTTCAGGTCTTATGTTTATCCTTCGGAATAGATACAGGATTTGAGGTACAATGCTCTTTCATTTAAACTATGAAAAATATGGGGTCACTTTGATTTCATATTTTTCTAAAACTAAATATATATGTAAATTAAAATGTCTTTTTGAAGCGAGCGGCAGAATTTTGATTTTGGTGACCGACAGCTTCTTATAGGAAACTCCCCCCAAACACAAAATAGCGCCGACTATGGCTTAATGAAGATTAGACAAATTCCTGCTTTGCCTGGTATAACTTTCACTGATCCTTTGTCCTTTTTAGCTGAGGAAGCCCCATCAAAGTACATTTCCCAATGTCTTGGATTGGACGGTTCTATTTGTAGTATTTGTTTGTTTGGTAACTCATCGTTAAGAGGGGACCAAGTTGGAAGTGGGTGTGTTGTGAAAAATCTATTAAAATTTGTCCCTTGTTAGCATGGATGGGAACAAAAGTTATATCAACTTACAATAAAATCATTGACCAGCTTGCTAAACGTCCAGAAAGTATTAGTCGGTTCATCAAATATTGCAATGGATTAACTTTCAAAATAAGGGTAATTTTATGAGAAAGCATGTAATGCTTAAGCTTCTGGGCAAAAAAAATTAATTCTAGACAATGCTTCTCAATAGGCGAATAATTTACTTCCGTCGGTATTAGATGCCGACTCAAGTAGTAGAGCGCATTTTCCTTTCCCTTATCATTGACCTGAGCCAATAGGAGATAGTCGTCTAAGGCAATAGTATAAAATATCAAATGTCTTCCCACGATAGAGGCTGCCAAAATAAAAGGTGTAATTTAATATTACTTAAAGTCCTTAAAGGCCCGCTGGCACTTCTCTTCCGAAATGAATTTGGAATCCTTTTTAATTATTGCCGAGAAAGCTTGACACCTACCTGAGATATTTGAAATAAAGCGGCACAGATAGGCCAATTTTCCTTAGAAGGAGTAAAGTTCTTTCAAGGTTTTGGGAGGAGGCATTTCCAAGATAGCTTTAATCTTATCTGGGTCAATCTCAATTCCTCGATGACAAACAACAAATCCTACAAATTTCTCGGAGGTGACGCCAAAGGTGCACTTTAAGGGATTCATCTTTAGATTATATTGTTGTAATTGTTCAAACATGACCCTTAGGTCATACAAATGATTTATTTTTTGCTTTCTCTTTATGACCAAATCATCGACGTATCACTCTACTTGGTTGTGAATAAGGTCATCAAAGATCTTCATCATAGCTCATTGATATGTTGCTCACTTACTCCAGCGTTCTTCAACCCGAATGGCATCACTGTGTAACAAAAGATCCCAAGAGGAGCCATTTTAGTTTGGTTATATCCTGACGATCCATCCATGAAAGAGAAAATTTAATGTGTCGATGTGAATTCCACCATTAATTTTGATATTGGTAATGGGAACTTGTCCTTTGGACATGCTTTATTTAAATCCATAAAGTTGACACATACACAAATTTGTCCATTTTTCTTCTTAATTGGTACAATGTTGGCTAATCGCGTGGGGTGTTGCTCTTTTCTTACAAAGTTAGCATCTATTAACTTCTTTACCTTGATAATGATTTTTTGCTCTATCTCGAGGTGCATTCTTCTGGAAGCTTATTTTACAGGGGTCATATCTTTGTTCACCCCGAGTTTATGAACTACAACTTCTGCTGACAGCCCTGACATTTCATCATAACTCAGGAGAAGCAATATTTAAATTCTGATAATAATTCTATCAATTTTTTGGAATCTTCCTCATTGAGTAAGGAACTTATGAAGGTGGGTCAGGGCTGCTCCTCAATCATGAAGTTGAGTTCTTTCAACTAATCCACTGTTGACTTAATTTATTCTTCAAATTCTTGTGGGGAATCACTTATTAATTGATATTGAGAGTCATCTTTTACATCGAGGTAATCCTCTTCCAATTCACTAGTGGCAACCATGCAAAATTCCAAGTCATCGACTAGTCATACAATACCAAATCTAATACCTTCTTTAAAGTTAGGAGTTTGACTTTTAACATTCCACAATTTTTTAAAATGTTGTAGCTTATCTTTTAGCATTTGTTTTGACACATATCCCCATTGAATTAATTTTTATACACAAGGAGAAAAGTAACCAAAAGGTAATTCCATTAATTCATTAGAATCCTCTTATAAATTTACATGATTTTCAGAAATAGTAGAAAAAGAAGAACAATAAAACTTGATCAGTTTTGAACCAATGCTACAAACTTCCTTGACCTCTAAACTCTAAAATTTTTTAGGGTGGATTGGATTAAGGGTCACATAGTGGTTGATCTGATCATACATCAACTCATATTCATCTTTTTCCACATCTTCAAAGGAAATTTCATACAGTGGTTTCTTTAATTTTATCATCATCATGTCTTCCTTGGAGCTTTCTTATCAAAACTTTCTTCCATGTCTATGTTGATGGTCTACCTAATATGTTAAAAAATTGTGTCGGTTCTTCCTCATCCACGTCACTGGCCTCGATCTTGTGTGTATAGGCTAGAAGAACCTCTATCAGCTTGTTGTGAAGAAAAAAGTAATAGATCGTCAAATCAGAGTTTAATGGCCTCTTCTTTATGATTCTTCTGAATCTTGTACTTCATTTGCCAAAATTTTATGAGAAAAGATATTTCTCTTTGGTGGGGCGTAGTAGGCAGCGTCTTCGTGAATGCTCACTTCATGAACTGAAAATGGCTGTAAATCTCCCTTCATGCAATGTTCTTGCCCCTCTTTGAAATATTTGATGCATTGGAGTAGAGAAGAAGAAATAATATTATGCTCGTGAATCTACGGTCGACCAAGTAGAGCATTGAAAGAGGTCTCGACATTGATTAAGTGGAATTTTGCAGTTGTTACTAGTTCTCCAACTTTCAAAAGCAATGTAATTAATCTGAGGGCACTTTCTCTCTTCTGGTTAAATCCTCTTAACATCATTTTATCAGCAGTGAGCTCTTGAGCTTCAAAATCCAAATATATTAATGATTGTCGACTCATTAAGTTAAGTGATGTTGTCAGACCTAACAAAACTCTTGATAATACCAATCTGCCAAAATTAACGGAGATATAGAGTGGTCGGCTATGGTCAGTGGTACTTAGTAACAAGTCCCAGGCTATTCCTTTAATGAACAAACTTCATTCGAGGATGTGCTGGCCACCCAAACTAAGCAAATCTCTAGGTCTAGCAAGTTTGTTACCAGAACTCTTTTATCTCCTTTGATAAGATTAGAGCATTGTAAATGCTTAATTTTTTTGACAACCTCCTAAGAAGAGCTAGCACCTTATAATCCACTTTATATAATCCTCCTATCATTACTTGATTATGTGGTTCTTCCACTAGTGGAGGTGTAGGTAGCTCTTCCTGAGTAACTATTTGTTTTCTCTTATTCATTGGAGCTGACCTCAAGGGTAACACTTTCCCATTCCTTAGATTTATCTCTGTGATTTCTTCTTCTTGAGATGCTGTAGGCAAAATTTTTGGTGTCTCATCTTCTTCATCAGAGAGATCCAAGTTGATAACTAGTGGTCCACTGTCGCACTCAAGGATTGGCTCCTCACTCTTGGTGTTATCATAACCGGTGTTGTCAACATCTTCTTCATCCTCGTTAACGAGTTCATCGTATTTGAGTACGATTTGAGGATTGGTTCGGGAATTGAGATCAGAGTTATCGTTAGAAACATTTAAAACGTAGCCAAAATCATAATCATTAAATTCATAAGATCCCGGTGGTGGAAAATGATAATCATATATGGTCAGGCGTTCATGGATCTTCTTCTCCAAATCCGAGACAACCAATCTAACAAAGGCAGCCTTTATCTTACCCCCTGTGCTATTGATCTTTGTGACATCATTGTTTTGTTTTTCTATTGGTTGTGATGGTTTCTATGGAAAAATCTCCATCTTAGGCTGAGCAGGTTGTAGACTGTGTAAGGCTGCCAGTGCTAAAGCTTTCTGAATTTGATCCAGTATCTTCTTGAATGATTTGTTCCAAATTGTACTCCATCCATCTTCTTCTGAATAATGATTTACTGGAGTGATTGGCTCGGCTGAAATCATATTTACAAAACCTTTTTTTAGGTTCTTTTAAGTATTCCTTCAAGATTGCTAGATTTCCTTCTTTAAAATACCTGTCAAGCTAGTCTGTAAAAACAAAATAACCCTCTATTATATGTCCCAACATTCTATGGTAGGGGCAGAAATTGGGATACTCCTTGTCAATTTCTTCTAGCATTTTTGGTTATGGTAATATGAATTTGGGCTTCTTCATTAAGTTTCTGAACATCTTCAACACAGCCTCATCTTTGAAATAATATATCCTTTTTTTTTATCTGAAAGAGTCGGACCCGTTCTACCCTCTGCTTGGTATGGTCCTCCCTAATGTAACTGATGGCTAGACTGGCCATACTGTTGTGTTTGTTGTTGAGCATGTTGTGACAATTGCTGGGAACTCTGGTAACAATGCTCTGCCTGTATCTTTATTGGGAGCTTTCCTTATCGATTGTTGTCACTATCCCAGAATTCTTTTAAAATATCCTAGTTTTCTTGGATTTCTCGACCTTTTCATGATAATCCATATGCTTGAGTTCTTCTTGCAGATTGCTACCTTTGTTGATTAAATTCTCGAAGGACTTGATGGTGAGTCCCTTAAGCATGAAAGCTATTAGCCCATGGATTCTTTTGAGTAGAATCTCAATTGCATGATGTTTATGTAGTTGAGGCTCACATTTCATGCTAAAGTTTCTCCATCTCAAAATATAATACACTAAAGTCTCATCAGGCTTTTACCTCTCTATCACAAGATCTCTAATAGAAACATGATGATGCACTCAAGCAAATCTTTTTACAAATAACTCTTCTAAATCAGAGAACATATTCACTGGTTCATTGGGCAACTTGGCACAACAAACAAATGCTATCCCTTATAAGCTGCTGACAAACTGATAGAAAAGCAATACTTCTTTATCTCCACTATAGCCACAACTGGCTCAAAAATGTGCTATATGCTATCTGGGATTTCCAGTCTCGTTAAATATCTTAAAGTTCGGTGACACAAAATCCTTAGGGTAGGTACAACATCAAACTCTTCTAGGTAGGGTCTACCCTTTAAAATCAATGAACCGCCCTTAGATTGGGCTAAGGCCTCCCGAACTTTTTGACCATTTGTTTAAATTCCTTTTCTGGCATGACACTTTAGACAAAGTCTTTTTTTTTATCATCTCCGTTTGTTGAGGCAACTTCCATCCTTTCATTGATGATGTGTATAATTTCTGGCTGGTTGACTTCCGGAGAAGCTAACTATTGTGGTTGAGACTGTTCATTAACTGTAGCCATGATAGTCATGATAGTGGCTATCTCTTCCATTCTTTTCTTCATTTAGCTGATTTTCTCATCCCTTAGTAGAACAACCCTACACAAATCATCTACGACGTTCCCTTCAACGAGAAGTTGGGCCTCGCGCAGTTGCAGCGGCTCTAGTTTTGATGACAAGAATATTCATGAAGTCTTCATCGAGATAGTCGTTAAAGTCAAAATCATCATCATCATCATCAATGGAAACTCCATGTTCTCAAGCTAACTCATAAATCTTGACCCTGAGCTTCTCAACCTTTTCTTCAACTATTGATATTATTTTAAGATATAAAAGAATTTGTTGAACCTCCTCTACTTGTTCGCCCAACTCGGTAGCAATAGTTGCGACAATGTCACATACCTCAAACCTTTGCTTCATTCCATGATTCTGCCCTACGGCCTCACTGAACCATATTGGAACGACAACCTTAGGAGCCCATACTTTCTCTTTGGTGGTGATTTCTTGAGATGGGGTGTCTCAATAGAGGCATCGACACATCAGAGAGAGGCATGCTCCCCGTGGTGAGAACCAGATATAGTTTTGGGTAACTTCTTCATATTTTTCTTTGGAACTTTAGAAGCATTCTTAATAATGGTAACTTGTAAAATTCTTAGATCCAAGCATGCCTTAACCGGTTGACAGCCTGCTCGTCTTGGAGCAACGACAGTAGAATCAACGGTAATGATGGTTGTATCAACCATGCTTCCCAAGTGGAATCTAACGGGAATGCGAGCAGGAAAATTTTTAGTTGATCTTTGAAGTCATCCGACAGATCTAACATCTCTTAGAAATCCTCTCTTCATGTGAGGGGATACTGAGCATTAGTAGTCTTCCGATTCTTTTGGTTGCGGATCCTTCTTTGCGATAGAGTTAATGGTATAGACTTCAAACTTGATCCATTTTCAAATATTGACGCAAAATGGCAAATACTTCGGTTGTATCTTCAACAATCATGACCTCTTTTCCCTTAGTAGAAATAGGAACAAAAGACTTGGCAGGTGTCGTGGTGGCAGTAGTCTATACCTTATTGTGAGAAGGGAAATCTTGGGGACTATTCAGGGTGAACTCAGTAGATGGCTCCTGAATTTTTGGAGTGGCAAATTTCATTATGACAAAGAGAGCTTTTTTAAAAATTACTTCTAGTTCATCGAATTCGGCTCTAAACTTGATGACGGGTGCGACATTGCAAGCAACACGACTCGTCGACAGGTTGCAAGAGAAAGTGAGCGTGGGGAATGCTATTGCAGCAACTGCAAGAAGAAAGCTCCTGAGGTTAGTTATTTGGCCAACACTTTGTAACTCTAGTGCAAATACTAAAAATTAACAAAGGTTGATCTATAAACTGGGCTGTCTTTATTTAGTTTTTGACTTGTAAAGATTTTGAAAGTTTTGTAGAAATAGTTTGAAAGTAGAGGGATTTAATTAATTAATTATGAGAAGTTTAAAATGCAAGAGTAGCATGAAAAAATTTAATTTAACTTGTGAAATAACAAACCAAACTCAAAAAGGAAAGTAATTTTTAGAACCTAGTGCATAACCAACTTCACAACGGACAATCTTTTGCAGGTTCTTATCCTTATAACTCCCAAAGATTGATTTGAAAGTCCATTTTAGAGGGGAAAATGAGGGAAGAGTCACTACATTTCAATTCTAATGGCGTCCCACTCTAAAAATTCTACTAGATTTGGGATTTTTAACCAGAGAAAGTTTGTCAGTTTCGATGCGCAGAAGTTGTATGACTGTGTTCTAGTGAAGAAGAGGCTAATCAAAGGAAGGGGGTTTGTGAATCGAGGATTCAATGCACCGAATACTCGAGTTGAAGAAATTATTTCCCAAAGACATTGGGAAGTACTTTGTTGAACTACTGCTGCCATAGTCGTCTTTGTGGTGAAAGAGTTTTATGCAAATCTACATGGAATCAACTAAGAAATTGTCTATGTGCAAGTTAGGTTTGTGTAATTTACTCCAAGAATAAAAGAGATGTTTATGATTAAAAAAGTTCTGATCTACCATTAAGAAAATTTTACCCCTATAGAAGATAATATGGATGAAACCTACGAGTGCCTTACGAATGAAGATGTGAATTGTGAGGCCAGAGATGATAAAAATGTGAGTTTTTCATCACTGTTGTTAATTTTTGCTTCTAAGGCATGAAACTTCTTTATTGTATCGAAATTATTACCTAATATGAAAAATAGTAAGGTAACTAAGGAGAGTGCTATTTTAAATTATTGTACTCAAACCGGAAAACCTATCGATGTTAGAGTAAGAATTGAAAAATCGATTTTGGGTTTGATTGTGAATGGGTCTGCAACCATACTTGGACTTCCATCCATTATTTTCCCACTATGCAGTCAATCTCAAGTACCTTATGAGAGTTGGGAAAAAGTGCTTCTTTCTTGGAAGCCGATTGATCCATAAGTCTATTGCAACTATATTGGAATGAGAGTTGAAAATGATATGGATGTACTGATGGATCAGGAATCCCAAAATTCATCACATATTCAACCTTACTTCAGTTCTAATGCACTTTTGAAAAGGATCAGGAAGATACAAAAAGTGGTGCATAATCTGATGTATGCAATTGAAAATATTTTTGAAATGTTGGATCATTTGGATTGAACATTTTTATCTTACTGGTCGTATTGAAGATGGTTTGGTACGTATGTTGAAGAAGCATGCTTGGATTGGGGACGAATCGACTGATTAGTTTCTTATCAACCCTTATACGACTTGTATGTGCACTACCAATCTATTGGAGATATCTAGGAGGATGAGAGTGAAGAAGATGATTCAACTTAGTTTATGCACGAAACATTTTATTTAGTATGGCTTGTTCTAGTTGTTTGTTGTGTTGGATTGCATTTACTTTTTTTGTTGAACTATATTGATGTTTGTGTTTAGATTTTTGATGTTTAGAGTCCAGTGTTAGGATGTTTTGGTTTCTTTAAACACTTAAAGAGATGTTTTTTGGCTTGATAAATGTTGGTTTGTAATGACACACATTATATATATAAAAGTGAGTTTTGTATTGTTATGAAAGATTGAATTAGAGTAATGTTTAATTATGTTTATTAAGACTTATTTGAGTAAATTAGAGGTAGCCATAAAGCGGTACGGAACAGATTTTCACAAAAGATGAAATCTGGAAAAATTAAGAGGTTGGCGCAAGATCTGCCAGATTGGCGCATGATGCGCCAGTTTACAGAGTGTTAGCGCATGATGCACCAAATTCTCGAAAATACCACATTGCCTTAAAAACCACAAAATTGCACTATTAAACTCCATTTTTACTGCTTTGGTAACCTCCTACTTCTAAACCTTGATCTAGGGCTTCACATTGAGTGCGATAGAGAAGATTTTAGAGGCAAAAGATCATAAATTTCAAGTTCTTTTGGTAAGAGCTTCAATTTATCTTAGAAATTTTTTTATTTTCACCATGAATTTTTCCTACATTATGGAAAATCTGAAAGTTGGGATTTTTTATGAAAGAGCTTGAAGAAAACTCATGGTGAAATGTTTCTTACCAAATAATCTTACTTTGGGAGTTGGGTTTTTGATTTTGTAATTTATTTGGAATTTATTTGGATTTTGGTAGAATTTTAAATGGCTCCATGAGTAAAGAGAGGAAGGACCAATGATTTTGATGCACGAAGATTTGTTAATTTGATGGGCCAACACAGTTATAACGCTCAAATAGAGTTGAGAAGATTGATCCAGGAACGGGCATTTACTAACTTTGGTAGCGAGATCAAAGGGTTGATTCTAGCCAGAAATTGGGAACAATTTTGCTACCTCAATGCGGTAGCGATTGCGCCAATAATTATGGAGCTTTATGTCAACTTGAGATTTACTGATGACGATCACATTCTTGTGAGAGGTAAGCAAGTTAAATTTTCAAAAAATAAGATCAATGCCTTTTATGGGCTCAAAAATGTATTTCATGATGAATATGTCGCATATGTGATGACTGATTCATCACTTGATGAAGTGATTACCTTTTTGACTGATGGAAGAGGATAATGGAAGATTAAGTCAGTCAAAGGTATGACGCCACTTCATTTCTGCTAGATTATTACCAACAAATCATGTGGTCGATGTAACAAAGGATAGAGTTGTATTGAACTATTGCATTCAGAACATGAAAGCAATAGATGTATGTGCTCTTATAGTACATCATGCACGAAGCATAGCTAAGAACTCTACAGCTAGTTATTTGGGTTACCTTGCTCTAAATTTTACTCTTTGTGAGCAATCAAGACTAGAATCCCATAAAAATGAAAGAAAATTAAAACTACATAATCATATTGTAAAGCATATGATTCATAGATCTGAATCATTTGTTGAATCTAGGGGTGGAAGAAGCGATAGACCCTCTACATCAGCTGGATGGGCATCTACTTCTCGCCCTGCATCATTAGAAAATGTTATGGACCGACTCATGATTCAAAAATTAGATATTGTAAATATTCAGAATTAGATTGGAGAGATTGGAGCAAGAAATGCTTATAATGATGAGTATCAGTAGAGGAAAGTTCAACATGATATATGTTTTGAAGATGCTATGATGAGGTATCTTAGGGGTGAATATAATGTGAAGTTTCCTACTTGCCCCAGCTTTACCCCGTATGCTCCTATTCATGACGATGAAGAAGAAGAAGAAGAGGAAGATGATGATGATGATGAGTAAGGAGAAGAAGATTGATATTTTCTGGAGATAGTTTATTTGTTTTGTTTATTTGTGTTTTTATTTGTGTTTTTATTTGTATGTTTTTTGGATTTTATTTGGTTGGAATTTGAAACTATCGTGATGAAAGCATTTGTTTTATGTTGTGGATTTAAAATTGCAATAGTAACAGTAGATTTTTATTTTTTTTGCTTTTTTAATATTTTTAGTTTTTATTTATGTTTTTAAATCTTAGTAAATTCTTTAAAATATATTATGTCTAATTTAATGCTTTAAAGCCTATATGTATTTTTAAAGTTAGTACCTATAGTATACCAGAGCCCAGTTTCATAATCAGAAATCCTTTACAGGTTAGTTTTTATTTTATACATTTATTGTTTTCTTTCACCAATTGAGTTTTGTACTAAAACATTTTTAAAATAATTAAAACTTAAGTTTGGTTGAAAAGAAAATTTTCTTTTGAAAAAGAAAAGAAGTAAACTAAATTTTATTTGTCCTAAAGTAACAATATTTTTGAAATTAATTTAACAAGACCTGGGATATTAAGATTAAACTTTAAATGACTATACTTAAGTTTATGAATATTATGGTAAATTTAGGTAAAAGTTTTGAGTAATGAATGTCAATTCTAGTGTTAAAGATATTTGATATGTTATGATAAGACTAAGGGTTTGATTGGGTTAACTGCAGCTTATCCAACTTTTTAAGATAAGCTGCTTATCAATAGTTGATCAAGATAAGTTGGTTGGTTGTTTAGTTTTGAGTTTGTAAAATATCTTATTTGCAGTTGTTTCTGGATAAATGACCATTCTACCCCTCATTAGGATAAATTATAAAGCCAAACAAATTATGAAGGCAAACTAATTACTATAACAACAGAGCATCAATCTGCAGATTGATATTTCAAAGTGCTGAGCCATATGCTAGGAAAGTCAAGGGCTTTTCATGAAAAGAACTGTAATGTTGTACATGAATCAATGTGGATTCGGCGAGCGAAAAACATGAATCAACATCCAAGTATCAAATTATGTTGATTCACTATAGTTTCTACATAGAATACCTTGAAAGGAGCAAGTCCAACTTTCTCTAACAATATACTATTGTTTAATAGTTACCAAACTGAACCCAAGAATTGAATCTGCTATGGCCTACTCATTACTGCTGATGGTGGTTGTTACCCTGATAGCAACTCAACTCTCTCTTGTCTGTTTTTCCTACTTCTTTTGTCATGATAGAAGAGATCTAGGCTGAATTTATAAAAAGAATGAAAGAGATGACGTGTTGGAATTGAACTGCAATCACCATTTCACAAGCGAAGCAGCTGCACCAACTAGCACACAGAAGGCTTACACATCATAATGGCAGCAGAAGAATTTGAAAATGAGCCCTCGCAGCTGTAGAAGTGATCTATCTTCTCCATATGGTAATGATTCCCTCTTCTCTCCCCTTCTTTACATCTCTAAGAAACACGAATATTTTTTTTAATTATCTTCTTTTAATTTGTCGCTGATAGGATGTCATAGACACGTCTCTTCTTCCCTTTTGTGTTTTATAGCAACACTTTCTCTAACAATTTGCTATGATTTGTAGTATAGAGCAAAAAAAAAAAGATTCAAATGAGAATGCTAAAGAAGAAATTCCGAGGAATAAGTTGAATGAAGAGGTCTCTCGATTGCTGAAGAAGAGGGAGGAGCAACTAGTGAAGAAGAGGGAGGAGCAGCTTGACGGAGGATGCAAACAAATGAGGGAAAGAGATATACAAATGAATGAGGGTAGTAGAGTAATTGGACATGAACAAAACACGAACCGCAGGAACCTTCCTATGGGAGGCTTCTTCCACAATTGAAAAACACCGTTTTTGGATAAGTTAGTGAAACATGTCAAAGAAACACTACAACAACGTTTTGAAAACGCCACCCAGAGTTATAAGCTGTCCCAAACGGGCCTCAGTTTTTTAATTTAAAGTAAAGAAAATTGTATTTTTAAAGTACTAATAATTTTGGAGTTTCATATAAGAAGAAAATAATGCAACTCTATGAAAATTATAAACTAATATGAATATAGTGAAGAAAGGTAAGGTGTTTTGACTTTGAGAAGAGGATAGTGAAGTTCAAAACTATTAAAGGCTTCCAGATATAGTAATCCTCACTTAAAAAAGAAAAAGAAAAAGAAAGGATTGAAAAGATCCTAAATGAAAAAAAAGAAAAAGAAAAGAAAAGAAAAATAAATGAGGAGAAGCTTGAGGAGATGCCTAATCAAAAATTGACTTCACTTAAATCAAATTAAGGAAAAAACTTGATTACATTTTTCTAAACTTGTATCGGATTATTAGTAGTATTATTAGTAAAGTTTTCATGATGTTCTTTTTCATATGAATATTCTAAATATACTTGATATGATAAATTGCAATTCTTCTTGAATTAAATAGAGATTCAAAAATCTTAAAATTGACAACTAAATACTCTTAGGCTTAGAATTTGAATCTAAGTTATTGAAGGTTTTTCTTAATTTTTATTATTTTATTTATTGAACGAAAGAATAGAACTTATAATCTAATTTCTATCCTAAGTCATATGCTTTTATGTAGTAAAAGTGTCACTTGAGGATAAGTAACATTTAAGTTTGGGGGATTTTGATTCACCAAAATAATATGTTATTTTAAGTATATATTTTTTGCTTATTTTTGGTGATATTGCACTTGTAAGAAGGGTATTTTAATGTTTTTTCTTGCAAGTAGAAAAATTTTAGGCATTTGGAGCAAAAGTAACAAAAAGGACGAAATTTGGAGCCAAAACAGCAAAGTTTTGAATTCTAGCGCATGATGCGCCAGATACGCCAAAACCCAAAACAACACGGTCTTCAACAAACTGGTGCATGATGCACCATTTTACAGGGATTTGGCCCATGATGTGCCAGATTTGGTGCCAGATGTGCTAAGGACGGCTTTTTGCTGATTAAGGCGGTTCGAGACAAATTTTGCATGATTTTTCAATGGGACACTTGTTCTAAACACCCCTTAGAGTAATTTAATGCATCTAGACACTTTGAAAGGTTCTTTTATGAAGAGATATGTCACTTGAATCAATGTACATGTCTTTTGGATTTAAAAAATTTGACTTTTGGACAGAATTTTTGAAGGAATTTTGAACTCTTTTTTGAGGGAGGCAGCCATTAATAAATAAGAGGGAAGTCTAGGGATTGAAGAGAGAGGCATGTGAGAGATTTTTGAAGGAGGAGAGTAGAGAGAGAGAGAGTCAAGGGCTTGGATATTTTTTTCAAGGAATGTAAGAGGAGATGAAAAGTGAGAGATTTGTTATTCATTGCACTTCTAAGAGAGAATTGAGAGTGCTTGTAAAAAGTGAAAAGCCTGAAGAGAACTTCTAGGAGTTTTCTTAGGAATGATTGTGAGATAAGTTGTGTCTTTTATTTTTTTTAATCTTTTAAACTTGTTTTTATTTATAAAATCTGTGTTTTGTCATATCCTTCTAATGAATTTTGAGTAGTCTTCTTTATCCTTCTCCTTATAATGAGATTTGATCTTGTTAAGAATTGATTTTTTATATGGTTTTTAATGTCAATAATTTGTGATGATTTGAACTCTGATCTTCATTTACTTTTCAATCTAACCAATTGAAATGTTAAAATATGTTGAGAAACATATGTTCCAATAGTGCTTTGATTTCTACAGCATGGGGAGAATGACATTTGATTTCATGGGAGAGTATTTCATCTATGGAACTCGGTGCAAATAAATAAGGAAATATACTTTTTTGGATGCAAAATTAGAGATTTTAAGGTGATAAATTAAAATCCCCAATTTGGTCCAGTTGATTAGAAACTAATGTGAGATTGTTAGCCCTCTGGGGAGGGAGTAGAGCTAGCTCTGGAGTGGCAACTAGTAAACTCTCAATCTAACGACAGAATTAGGGACCAAACTCTAGTTTATTCAATGTTCTTTATGCACTTGAAAGAGGGTAAAGAATATGATTGCTCTTATTTGGCATAAAACAACTTTTATATATATTTTCAAATGATTTTAATTTTTTCATAAACCATATAGTCATTGTAAAGAGAAATGATGCTTTCTTAAATTTGAACTTTCTATCACAACATCTTAAGTTTTAATATTTGTAATTTTATTGTTGGAAGTTTATCATTTAGTTTAGTTAATTTTGTCTTTCAACTGAATTTTAATTAGAATTCACTTGTTAGTTAATATTCAAATTTCACACTTTATCTTTTGTATTTTTAAAATATTACATGCATTATAATTTTAAGAATTTATTTACAAGAATTTCCAAATTCTATATGGGATCTATATCGAGGACTCCATTAGAGCCCTTTGTTACTTGAGTGATATGTATACTTGCATTATTGTTATAGGCGATTTGGCAGTTTATGGATTTAAAAGATAAAACTATTTTAATTGAAGTTATTTTGTTGGGATTAATTTGCATATTTGTTGTTGTATATCAAATGTGTATTTTGTAATATGGAAAAATGTTTACAAAACTAACACATTAAATCCACCCGCATCAGGATGTCACAGATCCTGAAGAAAACCTGAGTGATTTTCCAAACTATCCTATGGTTAGGCTTCAATTTTAGAGAGGTGATTAGATGTTTCATCTTGCCAATTTTATTAATTAGGGTTTGCACTTGCATGCCACAATCATACAATTAGCCTGCAAGATAGGAGGATTTAAGCATGACGAATGATAACCTTAAAATCATAAGACCAGTTATCACTTAAATTGCACAACATTATTGTGCAAAAGCCTAAAGATCAAGTGAGGATTTATGATGTGTTAGGCATACAACCTCAAAATCCTATGGCTTGTTATTTAATTCTAAATCAAGATTGCTATTGTAGATTGGCTTGCTCTTTCAAAGTTGATCTTTTGGACATCCACATCATGCTACTCATGGAATCAACTCCAAGCTCCATGACAAAGTAACAATCTTAAAATCTAAGGTTTAAGAGGTTTTACCAGGTGTATTTCAAGTGATATGTTTTGTTATTATACTAGCATTAGGAGGGATTAGAGTTGATTAGAGCGACATTGGTTGGGATCCTACGGTTCCATCATTCCAGTAACACTATTTTCTCTTGAGTTTATTTAGTGTAAATGTATTATTAAGCTCATTTAAACTGGGGAGATCTTGTTATCAACTGTGGATTATCTTCTGACGGACTACCATAAATTCAAGAGGATGCATTATGTAATTATTGTGTTATTTTGAAAAGTATTGTTTAATTTTGGAAATAGGTTTTATAATTTTTAGTTTTGGTTTAATTTTGTAATTAAAGTAAATAAATGCAGGTAAGAAAAATTCTATAAAGTAAATAAGTAAAATTGCATTGCTTAAAACAAATGTGTACCTATGCCTCTGTTACCGCTGCATGGTTAACATCATAAAGCAGGATATATTTGTAAGAAATTTAAAAAAATTGTAGGAAATTAAATGGAAGCATCTGGTACGTAAAAGTCAAAAAAATACTAGTCATAGAAAACACAAGAAAAAAGAAACCCATTGTCACATATGGAAGATCTGAATTAGGTGTAAGACATTGGTAAAGGCGGGGGACTCAGAGCTAGACTGTGTGCCTCCCGACCTTAAGAAAGAGCTACCAACCCGATCATCTACGGAGGGTAGTCCAAACCACGGTCGAAGTGATTAACAGTGGAACTTTATAAGTTTTCATTTTTTAAAATCCAGTTTTCATGCATATAAATCTTGTTTTATCATGCAAAAGTGATTTTTGTTTAAAATAATTTGTAGAGTGGTGCAGTCAATAGGTTAATTAATTTAATTTAGCTAGAACTTCAAACAACCTAAGAGTATCAGGGGCAATGATCTTCTCAAGAGTTATCAATAGTACCACCGGTCCTTATCCTCTCCTTTTATTAATGGTCCTTGTGGTAGGAGATACTATTATAAATCTCACATTGTATCCCTTATTTTAGCACAGATTAGCATTATCATCATTGCCATATCCACCTAGACCTCAGACTTACACAAACCCGATGATCCATAATTGGCAAAAAAAAATATCCATAGTTGCTCACAAAGATTTAAGTGTCGTAGAAAAGATTTAAATCCTTGAGTATTGGGTATTTAATATAGGGTATTTCTAATGATATGGGTGATTTATCAGGTCCAAGTGATAACTTGGTGGGTCCTTAAAACTTTTAATGGATGATTTTCCTGAAAAAAGAATAATAACTTCAATTATCCTTTAAAATAGTTTTTAGGGCTTATCCTTAAATAACCTTAAGAACTTATTGGAATGTTACGAGTTCATTTGAACTTCTTATGTTTTTCAATTAATCATCCTAAAATAAATTTAGTTTCAGTGGATTATTACACCCTATGCTCAATGAAACTTAATATTCCAACTATCCCAAAATTTGGGTACTAAGACATTCACTTGATGTTTTATTTAAGAGTTATGTGAGTGGGTTCCCTTACGACAAGCTTAAGTAATTAATGATTTTGTACCCACAATTAAAGTTGGGCTTGTAGTATTTAGAGGTGTTCATAGATGAATCATGTTTTTTTTTTCTAAGCCTCATTAAGTATGTTTAAATATCAAGTTTAGCTCACTACTAAGCCCTTAAATCCGATCTCAGGGGTGAATTTGTAATATTTGAATTATTGAATTTGGAGTACTTAATTCTTATTAAAAGATCATGCTTATCAACTAATCACAAATTTGGGGCTTCAAATAAGTGAATTATTATCTTCATAGAGCAAGCCCACTACCTTAGAATCATCCAATTAGGTTAACCTCCTAGTCACAACAACTTATAAAATTACCACTTTACCCTTATCATAAAAGGTGACAAGTTAGTTTCCACCTCTTAGCCCATTATGTTTCAAACAACCAAAAGAGTTTATTATGATCAAAATTACCTATTTACCTTTTTACTTAACCTAAATTTAATTAAGGCAATAAAATCTCAAAATTACCAATTTGCCCTTAGGCTCTCCACTTCGTAGCTCATCAAACACAACTCTAATGAATTTGAAATTTTTAGGGTATCCTACTCATGGGTGAAACAAAATATTAGAGGAAGAATTAAGATTTGTCCAATTTATATTTAATTTATATAATTATTGTAGCTCAAAAAAAAATTTAATATTATTTTCTTAAACTAATCAAAGTAAAGTTTTTATTTATAAGGAAATTATTGGAGGTTCATCTAAGTAAGAGGACTACTTGGACAAATTTTCATAATTTTCTAAATTACATTTTAATTATTATAATTATTTATTGATTTTAGTGATTAATAAAATTAGAAAAATATAATGTAATTTCAAAATTTATTTTTATATTTTTATTAAATCTCCCTGAGTCCAAAGAACTCAGAACCAAACTTTTCATTTTTAAAGTTTTTATTTTGTTTATTATATTTATTTTAATGGAAAATTAAGAAAAATGCATTTTAGCATTTACAAATTGATAACTAAATTATAAAAATTAGGAAAAATATTTTAAAGAGTCATAAATGATCAGGGAGCAATTCGAGACAATTTAGTGCATTTTCATATTTGTACAATTTTAATTATTTTTAATTATTTTTAATTAAAAAAGTACCTAAAAATGAGCTATTTGTTTTAGAATAAATTTTATTTTTTTTAGGTTCTCTTGATGACAGGGGACTTAGAATACAACTTTTCATAACTTTCCTAATTCTAATTTATTTATTATAATTATTTTAATGCAAAATTATCATTTTACTTGAAAAATAGACTATAGTGATCCAATTAATTCAAATGGGTCTCAAATTTTTATAGTGAGTTAAAATAATCATTACTTATAGTGTGCAATCATTATTTTCAATTTTTAAAATGTATGGTATTTATTCTAATTTTAGTGAGTTTTTTATGATTTAATTAACCACAGTAATGTACATAAAAATTTAAACTTAGATTATATTATTTCAAAAGTCCTTTGACCCCAGAAAATCTACCAAAGTAAGTCTCATATTTGTTTGACTGATATTTTAATTTTTATAATTAATTTAAGCCATTTCAAGATTTGAAAATTAGGGAGCTAGAGGTGTCCTCTAAGCTTGAAAAACTAAAAGGACATCCTCACTGCCATGAGAAATAAAACCCTAAAGTTTCAAGCCATGTTGACAACTTTTTACTTAATTATTGTTAAAATAATCTAGAGATTTTATAAGTAATTAAAAATCAGAGACATGTCAAATAATTTTTATTTTTGTTCCACATTGTTTTTCTCCATTTACTGAGCAAGAATGCATTTTACTTTTATTTCTATAATTTTTCTATACCAAGTTATGAAATTTAAAAGTTTTTGAATTAATTTAAATAAAAAATATCCTATTTATCTACTTATCAACGTAAGCACCACACAAACACGTGATGACACCGAAAGACCACGCGACACTCTCCCATTCAACGTTGCCTACTGCATTAGTGCTGACTCGACCCGCGCTTTATGTTTAATCCTCTCTTCTGATTCCTTCCCCTCTGTTACATTGATGCACATGTGAATGGATGACATTCATTCATCATCCCCAAGTGACTTACACTAAGAACTGTCCACACTAAAATGCTAAGTTATCTCTCGAAACTCAACCAAATTACATGAGATTTGTTTCTACAACTACATCTAGTCAAGGCGAATCTATGTATATGGTTACACATATGAAACACAAGTTCTCTTCATATTTCCTGAAACCAAGCCTAAAATTAAGGATTTTTAAATATACCTTTGCCCATAAGGTGAGGCCTTGAGTGGGTGCTTGTGGAAGCTTCCTTGCTGTCCAACCAACCTCCTTAAAGTGTTGGTTTTAGCTGGTATAAGGTCTAAGTATGATTTCAATTAAAGGGTGATGCGAACTTGGTCTAGAGATGGGTTATATTCCTCAAAAAAGAAAGTTCTTTATGAGGAACTTCCTCGTTCGGCCTGAGGAAGCTTTAGGATGGCTAAACTTGGGAGATCTCATTAGCAACTGTGGGTTACCATCTGAGGGACTACCATAAATTCAACAAGATGCATTATGTAATTATTGTGTTATTTTGAAAAGTACTGTTTAATTTTGAAAATAGATTTTGTAATTTTTAGTTTTGGTTTAGTTTTGCAAGTAAAGTAAATAAATGCAGGTAAGAAAAATTCCTTAAAGTAAATAAGTAAAATTGCATTGCTTAAAATAAATGTGTATTTAAGACTCTGTTACCACTGCATGGTTAACATCAGAAAGCAGAATTATTTGTAGGAAATTTAAATAAATTGTAGGAAATTAAATGAAAGCATCGGGTATGTAAAAGTCAGAAAAATACTAGTCATAGCAAAACACAAGTAAAAAGAAACCCATTGTCACATATGGAAGATCAGAATTAGGTGTAAGACATTTGTAAAGGTGGGGGGCTCAGAGTTGGATGGTGTGCTTCCCGACCTTCAGTAAGAGCTACCAACCCGATCATCTATAGAGGGTAGTCCAAACCTTGGTCCAAGAGATTAATAGTGGACCTTTATAAGTTTTCATTTTTTAAAATTCATTTTTCATGCATATAAGTTTTCATTTTTTAAGTCAAACCCTAGCCTAAGGCTAATGGTTTGAGGGACCATCCACCTGAGTTTCCAAAAGAGTGGGGAGGAAAGCTAAGCATGTTTGGCTAAGGTTTAGGGTGTGAATGAAGGTGAGGGGTTTTAAGTGTGTTTGTGCAAAAATGACCATGACCACCCCACCAACGGTTAACCTTAAGGCCAGACAATCTTATGGGGACTCTTCTTAAGCTCTTCCATATTGGCTCCAACTACTAAGTGCTAGAGATTAGAGCCTCTCTATAAGACATACCAGTGGACCTTAGTTCTAAACTCTAGGCCAAATTGATAGAAAAATCTATCTCGTTACTCTAGAAACATCAATTCTACACCCATCAAATCTTTTCTCTCAATTTATTTGTTCTCCCCCTCGGATAATCGCCATGGCTCTTTCTAAAGTGAAATGTGATACTCACTAGTTACAGAAATCTTAGCCCTCTCGAGGCTATAAGTTTCTCAACAAATTTTAACAATGCAAGTGGGCAATTTGTATAGTAAATTAAGGACCAGTAAAAATACCATCACAAATTTTTGGAATAAAAAGAGATTCTAGATAAATCATAACCACTACTTGATCACTTCGTATTGCAAGGAGAAAGAAAGAAAACTACTCAGAACACATGGGGATAATTAAAAAAAACATATTTATAAAACTCAGATATAAAGTAAAACATTTAATGACAATGATACAAATACTTCTTTGGAGTGTTTCACCAAGTATTCCTGTGAATTTTTTTGACTTCTCTGACTCTAATGGACTCTTACAGAACTTACACAACTTCATAAATCACAAGGACTCACCAAAGTGGCCGTCCACTTTATATGTGACTCTAAAACACTCTTAAACACACTAGCACACACCCACTCACTCTAGCAGACACCCTGGACATTAAGAAATAATCCTTATATATAGAGCTTCAAAAATGAGCAAAGGTTGCTTCAGACATCTCTTCAAAATTTGGCCTCAATCAACGGATCTTCTAAAAAACAACTGTGGCGCCTAGGCGCCAAAACTTTCACGCCTAGCACCAGCCACAATCTACATCTAGCATCTTTCGACCAAATTTAGGCCCTTAGGCGCCAGTTCGACTGGTTTTGTTAATCTTCTTTAGTATGGCCCATTTTTCTCCTTATTGGTGTTTTCTTGTTTCCTTTTGCTCTTAAACTCTTTTTCTTGCACCTGTAACCAAAAACACACAAACATACCTTTCATTAAAGCATAATTTCCTCAAAATAAGGTATAAAATGTGCATAAAAATATGTAATTTTAAGATGAATCAATCTCCAATGAGGTAGGCTCTACGAGGACCTCTGGCTTGTCCTTTGTAACCTGGGGACTAGTAGAATTCTCTCTTACAGTCTGGGCATGAACTTCTTCTTCATGAATTAGAGTTACCTTTGGTAATTAATGTAGAATAAGCAATGTAGAGCATTTCTATTGATTTAGGTGAATTATTCGGTACCGAGACATAACTTGGTGGGTCCCTAAAAGTTTTAATGGATAACTTTCTGAAATAAAGCACAATATGTTCAATTGTCCTTCAAAATTTCCAAAAGATTATAAAAGTGTTCAGGGCATAACCCTAAGCAACTTTTGAAAGCACTTGAACCGTTTTGAGTTTGTGTAGACTTATTATGTTGATCAATTAATAATCCGAAGTTAAATTAAAATTCATTGGATTAAACAACCTTGTGCTCAATGAATATTAATATTTTAATTATCTCATGAGCAGAATACTCAGACATTCACTTAATGTTTTATTTAAGAGTTATGTTAGTGGATGCCCATAAGGGAAAACTCAAGTCATTGAGGATCTTAGACTCACAATTAAAGTCAGGCTTCTAGTGTTTTAAAGGTTCTTCATGATTAATTATATTTCTCGATTCTAATACTTATTAAACAAATTCAAATCAAGCTTTGATCACAACTATACCCTTTAGTACAATCTTCAGGGTAAATTTGAAATAATCAAAATATTAGATTAGATGAATTTAACTCTTTAGCAAGTTTTTATCTTCCAAGATCAAGCCCACTATCTTAAGATCATCCAATTAGGTTAACATCCAAGTCACAACAATTTATAAAAGGTACAATTTTACCCTTACTGTAGAAAAGTTACAAATTGGTTTCTACCTCCTAAACCCTTATGTTTCAAACATCCAAAAGAATTTATTATGATCAATATTACCCATTTTCCCTTTAAACTCCCCTAAAGTTTAATTAGGGCACAAAAATCTAAAATTACCATTTTGCCGCTAAGGCTTTTCATCTCATAACTCATTAAAATGATTTCAAATGACTTTGACGTTTTCACGGTACCCCACTCATGGGGGAATTAAAATATTATAGGTGAAATTATGATTTTCTAATTTTTATTTAATTTTTAATAATATTTTACCCCAAAAATATGTATTTTTAATGTTAATTCATTTAATTAATCAAGGTAAAGTTTATATCCATAGGAACATTATCGGAGGTTCACCTAGGGCAGCGGACCACTCAGACCAAATTTCATGAATTTTTTGAGTTATATTTGAGTTAATATAATTATTTATTGATTTTAGTGATTAATTAAAAGGAAAATGTAATTTTATTTCAAAAATTACTTTTTATGTATTTCTTTAGTCTCCCTAAGTTTGAAGAACTCAAAGACATAAATTTTACATTTTTATGATTTTTATTATATTTCCTATAAATATTTTAATGAAAAAATAAGAAAATTCATTTTTAACATTTACAGAACATAACAATTTTAGAAATTTAGGAAAAAGATTTTAAGGGGTCCTAAGTGATCCGAGAACAAATTGTGACATTTTGGTGTATTTTCATATTTTTCTAATTTTTAATTTTCTTTAATTATTTTTAAATTAAAAATTAGTTGAAAATGAAGTATTTATTTCAACATCAATTTTATTTTTCTTAGGTGCCCCTGATCACAAGGAACTCCAAAAAGGAATTTCTTAAATTTCTTTTATATTTATTAATTATAATTATTTTAGTGCAAAAATTCCATTTATCTTAAAAAATAGGTTTTAAGATGAAATAAATTTCAAATAGGTTTTAAATTGTTATAGAGGCTTAATATGTTCATAATTTTCACTGTGAATCAATTTTTATAGTTTTATAAATTATATTTCATTATTTAATTTTTTATGGATTTTAATGACTTATTTAGCTAAGATAACGCACATAATTATTTAATCATATCTTACATTTTACCTAGAGTCCTTTCACCACAAAGAACCTACCAAAACAAATCCCATATTTTTATTTATATTTTAATTTATTTAATTATTTTAAGCACAATGTGGAACTTAACATTGAAAATTAGGGCTTTTAAGGTTAAAGGTTCTCTCTGAGTTTGGAAAAATTAGAGAATACTTCTAGCCACTTGCAAAATAAAATCTTTAAATTTAAAGTCAAGGTGATAAAAATTTAATTAAATATAAATAAAAAAAGCTCTGAAGAATTTAATTAAAAACAACATAAATGATAATTAATTTTTATTTTAATTTTGTAATATTCTCGTCTCACTCAGCAAGAAAGTAATTTTGTTTTATTTTAAAGATTTGTTTTACACCAAGTTATGAATTTTTAAATTTTTTGAATTAATTTAAATAAAAATGCCCTAATTACCAACTTATCCATGCGGTGGCCTTGTCATCCTCGACGGCTTTGAAAGCTCATGAGGGGTAGTTTGATTTGGCACTACCATCCATGGCAGCTGCCACACGTCCCATTCTTTATGAACATATCTCTCGTTTGACTCATCCGCCGTTGGATCAATACACGCGCGAATGGTTGGTATCCGTTCATCGTCCTCATATAACCTAAACTGAGATCCATTCACAATAAAACACTTCTGACTCGCTTGGTACACAACAAAATCACCAATGGTTTGTTCCTATAGCTTCATCTAGTGGAGACGAACATATCCATATGGTTACATGTATTTGAAAATGAACTTCTCCTCAAAATTAAAGAAACTAATAGCATTTTTAGGGTTAGTGAGCCATAGCTTTTCCAAGGAGGTGAGGCATCAATTGGATTAGTTGTAGACATTTTTTGTGACCTCACAAAGCTCTGCTAAGTACTAACTTGATTTGAGGATGAGTTCAGGCAAGAGTTCAATCGAGTAGTGATTTGAGTTTGTTCTATTAGTGGGTTAGAGTGCTCGAAATGATGGGGTTTCAATGGGGAACTTTTTCATTTGGTATAAGGAAGCTTTAGGAAGGAGCAAATGGAAGTTTTGTGGGGTTTGGTAGGGTGACAGAAGAAGGCCCAGTATTTAGGGTTTTAAATTGAACTTGGATAGTGGATTTGGATGGCTGAGAATGGTGAGGTTAAACTCAAGAAGGCTGGAGGAAGCTCTGTGAGCAATTCTAGAGGGTCTCCTTAAGCAATTGACAACACTCTCTCCATGGCCGTGAGAGGGTTGGTTTAAATAAAGGAAGAATTAAGGCTGAAATGGCAAAGCAAGATGTGGAGAAGGAAGTATAGGTAGAAGGCTGAATGGCGCAGTTTACTAATGGGGTGAGCCACATTGAATGAGGGAGAAATTGGGTTTAAGCTAAGCATGACCTTCTCAATTTTGAGTTTTCCAGTGACTAGGTCAGCCGACCAGGCCAGGAGAGGTGGCTATCTGGCTCATGGAAGATCAAGAAAGGTTTAATTGTGATTAGCTTAAAGGTTTGATGGTTGATGGCATGAAATAGAGAGCTGAGCCAAATTAGGGGGAAATCTTCCTTGATTTGGGAAACCCCTTAGTTTAAGGCTCAAAAATTAGGTCTTGGTTGATTTGATTAGCATCCTAAGTGGCTATTCAAGGTAGGAGAGGGTTAATCTTGGTAAATGCAAAAGATTTGGGTTAATTTAGTGCTTAGGTTCAAAATGTGGGTTTGGGCCAAGAATTGGATTTGGGCTAAGTTTGGGCTAAATTTAAAAATTATTTGAATGTTTCAAATGGTCCATGAGGATGTCATGAAGAATTTAGCAGATGAAATTAGGGCAATTGAATTGACCACATGTTCAATTGGATGGAATTTTGTAGTTGGGCCAATTTGGGGCATTTAGTTTGGACTTGTTTGGGACTTGGTTTAGGTTTGGATTTATGCCAATTAAAATTTAAAATAGTCTAGGGGAATGTTATGAAGAGTTTAACATTCAAAATTGGGGAAATTAAGTTGTTTATGGGATTTAATTTGATGGAATTTGAAGGTGTAGTCAAGTTGGGGTTTTTGGCAAAAAATTAAAATTAGGTTTAAAGATTGGTTCGTTTGAACTTCAAATTGGTGTATATTGGGATTGGACATGTTGATGATTGATTTAGATTTGAAATTTGGTGGAAATTGTTATGGATTTGAGAAAATTGGGCTTTTAGGGGAAAAATTGTGATTTTGGTCAAAATCAGTTCATTTGTTTAAATTGGACTCAATCGGTCGTTATGATTGATTTTGAGGAGATTTGGAACAATTTGACAGATTTTGGGAATTTATTGGACATGGGTATTTCCGTAATTTTTGTAATTTTAGGGGTATTTTCGTAATTTTATGTAAATTATGGTGTTTTGAGCAATTTGATTTGTTTGATATGGTTTTATATGATTTTTCATGAGAAATTGATAATTTGTCCATTTTTAAAAATTTTAGGGTTCCAGGGGTATTTTGGTAATTATAGAAAAGGTTGGGGGCGAATGGTAAAAAAATGGAGTCTTGGTGGAATTGATTTAAATTAAGGATGCTAATCATAAAATCACCCTCTTTGAGCCATAAGACCAAGGGAAACCTCATTTTGGATCCTCCATGTGGTGGTCCTATCTATCCTAGCCAGGAGCCAAGAGTTCGGAGAACCACCCGCATGAGTCTCCAAAAGAGTAGGGAGCCATGCTAAGCCTGCTTGCTTTAGGATTTTGGGTTATGAGTGAAAGTGAGAGGCACAAGTGTGTGTGTGCAGTACCCTAGACTACTAAGGAGGAAACTAGAACTCAACCAAAAGTGAGGGCAACAAAGGGGACCCCCAATATGAGTGGTGTGTCAGACAAGCATATCGCACGTATTGGCATTGACTGACGAGATCAACAAAACCGACACAGACTCCTAAGTTGACAGACCTAGAAGGAAGAGTAGAATTAAGTGACAGTTGTTTTTGCTGGGGAAGTAATAGATAGGTACTAACCCCGAAAGTGTAGGTGGTAATATGACGTCTAAGCCTACCTCAAAAGGAGAATTGAAATTTAGGACTAACCTCAAAAGGGGGGAATCAAAATTTTGTTACTCAACCTAAAGTGTAGGTAGGAATAGGACGTCTGAGCCTACCCCAAAAAGAGAATTGGAATTTAGGTACTGACCTCGAAAGGAGGGAATAAAAATTTAGGTACTCACCTAAAAAATGTAGATGAGAATAGAACGTCTCAGTCTACCCCGAAGGGAGAATCAGAATTTGGGTACCGACCTCGAAAGAAGGGAATCAAAATTTAGGTACTTACCACGAAAGTGTTGGTGGGAATAGGATGTCTAAACCTACCCGAGAAGGAGAATCAGAATTTAGATACCGACCTCAAAAGGAGGGAATCATAATTTAGGTACTGACCCAAAAAGTGACAAGAAGCTAGTATAAAAAAATTTCGGTGTTGAACTCATAGATATGTGACATGTAAAGATTGACTTTAGTGAAGAAAATTTGTAAGATTTTGCATAGAGTGTGAAACTCCCGTAGGAAATTTGGTGAAATTGGTGCACACCAAGATAGTCGTGCTGCGCAAGCAAAGAGTAAGAAAACTTGAACTCGAGAGAAACAAACTCAACAAATTTATTATTTTCTTTTCTTGATGTCTTTATCACATTTAATTATCAAAGTTTATATATTTTTTTTACATTTAATTTTTGTTGGTTGATTTTTCAAAATGATATTTTATTTCAACTTCAAAAAAAATTATTGTTTTGTTCTTTGTTTGTTATAATTCAGAACCAATGCATGGTTCTGTGACTTTTATTCATCACCCAAAAGAAAAATTTGACAAATATATTGAAATTTAAAGGAAATTTCATCAATATGCTTCAAATAAGGTGTTACAGACTGAGTACATGCTGGTAGCATCAAAAGAGAGAATCGTGTTGAATACATCTGAAACATCATATGCTGAGTACATATCATATATGTTGTTCTAACACAGTAAAAATGTGTCCAAAAACCGTCTGCCTTTCCTCTATGGGACGATCTCCTGATCAAGTTGATATACTAAGCCATGCTCCAAGATAAAAGTTTCTTTTGTGTGTACTTGTCGGTACAACCATCTCATAGCTCGTATGTTTGTAGCTCCTCTAATTCTGGATCTGGTCAGAACCCATATGACATTTTGTTGTCATCCATCTTTGTCATTGTAATGGGAAATTTATGGTGTTGTACCCCTGGAATGCAATTCTTGGTAAGGTGGGCTCTGTTTCCCTTTAAAATTAGAATTAAACCCACCAACAAGGGAATTGCAACTGATCCTTTGAACTCATTGAATCTGACGACGTTGATGATATGGAATTTAGTAGTTGTTACAAATTATCCAACTTTCATAATCAATATAATCGATCCAATGGCACTTTCTCCTTTCTGATTGAATCCTCTTAACATATTATTATCAGCTGTAAGCTCTTGAGCATCAATATCCAAATATGCCAATGTCCGTAAACTCATTAAGTTAAGTGATGCTCCAGGATCCACCAAAACTATGGATAACACAAATCTACTGATGTTAGCAGAGATATAGAGTGGTTGGTTGTGGTTGGCGATACCAAGCAACAAGTCTTCATTTGTGAAACTTAACCTAGGCTTTTCTTTTAATGAGCAAACTTCATCCAAGGATGTGCTGGCGAATTGTGCTAAGAAAATCTCTGGGTCAAGTAAGGCTGTAACCAGAGACTCTCATCTCCTTTGATAGGATTAGAGAATCGTTAATGCTTAGTTTGGCTTGCAACCTCCTAAAATGTGCTAGCTCGTTATAATCCACTTTACAAAATCCTTCAATCTTTAATTGGTTATGTGGCTTTTCCACTAGCGGAGGTGGAGGTAGCTCTTCTTAAGTTACGTATTTTTTTTCCTTTTTTCCACATGAGCTTATCTCGAGGGTAACACTTTCCCGCTCATTAGGTTTATCTCAGTGATTTCTTCTTCTTATTTCAATGTTGTAAGTAAATTTCCCATTACTTCTTCATCGGAGAGATCCAAATTAATGGTGACTACTATGCCATGCCACTCGAGGACTGGTTCTTTACTCCTGGTGCTATTGTACCGGTATCATCGATATTTTTTTCATTCTAGTTAATAGGTTCATTGAACGTAAGTACGATTTGAGGATCTGTTTGGAAATTGAGATCGAAGTTAGATTGAGAAAATTCAGTTATTTCATCACTAAAAATAGTTAAAATGTAGCCAAAATCATAATCATTGTATTCATAGGACCCGATAAGGCAAAAAGGTAATCATACATGGTCAAGGGTTGAGGATTTTCTTCCCCAAAATAGAAACAGCTAATCTAACAGAGGCAGCCCCTATCTACCCCCCATGCTATCGGTCATAATGATGTCATTTTTCTATTTCTCTTCTGGTTGCAGTGGATTTTTAGCAAAATCTCCATCTTGGGTTGAGCATGTTGTACACTCTGAACAACTTCCTGAGCTGAAGCGATCTTAACCTGATACAGTATCTTCTTGGATGATATGCTCCAAATTGTACTCCATCCATCTTTTTCTGAATAGGGATCTATCGGAGCGATTGACTCAACCAAAATCATATTTACATAATCTTTTTCAGGTTCTTTTAAATATTCTTTTAGAATTGTTTTATTCCCTTCCTTAAAATTTTTCTTGAGCTAATCCTTAAAAACGGAACATTCTTCTATAGTATGTCCAAGCATCCTATGATATGGCCAATAATTGGGCTAATCTTTCTTGTCAACTTCACAAGGTTTTCTTGGACCTGACAATCTGAACATAGGCTTCTTCCTTAGGCTTCTGAACATTTTGGGTACAACTTCATCTTTGAAGGAATATATCATTCTCTTTTGTTTTGAAAGGGTCAGACCCTTCTTATTCTCTATTTGATACGATCCTCCTTGATGCGACTGCTGGTTATACTGGCCATATTGTTGTGCTCCTTGTTGAGCATGCTCTGATGATGACTGGGAATTTTGATGAGAATGTCTAGCATATACCTTTATTGTCTGTTTTCTCTTATCAAATGTTGCCACTGTCCTGGACTTCTTCTCGAATATTCGGGATGCTATGGTCTTTTCTGATTTCTCTTAGGAATCCATGTTTTAGCTTCCTATTACAGATTGCTAGATTTACTGGGTAGTTTCTCGAAGAACTTGATGGTGAGTCCTTTAAGCATGAAAGCTACTGCCACATAGATGCTTTTGAGTGGAATCTTAATTGCACGATGTTCCTATAGTTTAGGTTTGCATTTCATGTTAAAGCTTCTCCACCTCAAGATATAATCTACTAGAGTCTCGTTAGGCCTTTGCTTCTCTACTATGAGATCTCCAATAGAAACATGATGTTGCACTTCAACAAATCTCCTTACAAATAGTTGTTCTAATTTGGCCAATTTCTTCACTTATCCATTAGATAACTTGACATACCAATGAAATGTTATCCCTGATAAGCTGCTGACAAACTAATGAAAAAGCAAGGCTTCGTTACCTCCGGTATTACCACAATTGGCTCAGAAGTGCGCTATGTGCTGTCAGGGATTTCAAGTCTTGTCAAATATCTTAAAGTTTGCTGACACAAAACCTTTAGGGTATGGTATCACATTGAACTCTTCTTGGTAGGGTCAACCCTTTAGAATCAATGCACCACCCCTAGATTGGGCTAAGGCCTCCCAAACTTATTGAACCATATGTTTAAATTCTTTTTCTAGTATGACGCTCGATGGAGAATCCTTCTTCTATTGATCATCTCTGTTAGTTAAGGCAACTTCCCTCCTTTCATCTGTGATATGTATAATTATTGGCTGATTGAATTCTAGAGAAGCTAACTGCTGTGCTTGAAACTATTCGTGAACTATAGCCATGAAAGCCATGGAAGTAGCCATCTCTTCCGTAATTTTCTCCATTTGGCTAATTTTTTCATCCCTTAGTAGAACAAAACTACACAGTTCATCTACGATGTTCCCTTCAATGAGAGGTTCGGCATTGTATACAAATGTAGTGGCTTTGGTTTTGATGACATGAGTATCCATGAAATCCTCATCGAGATAGTCGTTAAAGTCAAAAGCTTCATCATCATCATCAACGGAAACTCCATGTTCTTGGGCTAACTCAGAAATCTCAACCGTAAGCTTCTCAACCTTTTCTTCGATTATTGATTCTCGTATCATTTTAAGATCTAGGGGACTCTGTTGAACATCATCCATTTGCTCATCCAACTTGGTACCAATAGCTGCGACGATGTTAGATACTTCGAACCCTTGCTTCATTTCATGATCTTGGCGAACAAACTCACTGAAACATATTGGTATGATGACTTTAGGTATCCATACCTTTTTCATCAATGGTGATATCTTGAGACTGGGTGTCTCAATAGAGGCATTGGTGTGTCGAAGAGAGGTATGCTCCCCATGTGCGAACCAGATACAGTATCTGTTATCCTCTCCATCTTTTCTTTTGGGACTTTAGGAGACCACTAACCATCTCTTTTTCCAATGCATGTTTGTCCAACAAGTATTGTCTATTGTACTCAGCCATCTAAAAGTGCAAACTATTAATCTTACTTGACAGAAATTTCTTCATTACTGGAAAGAATGGCTTCATTTAAAACTCATGGAGATAGTTTGTGTGGTGGCCTGGTTCTCTTGGTTGGCCAAAAATAAGGCCAAGTTTCATGAACATCTACTCCTTCCCTCTAAGGTGGCATCAAACTGTTTAGCTTTTCTAAAGAAAATTATTCATTGGAAGACCATTTCTGACCTTCTTATGACTGGATTTATGTCCAGTCAGCTTAATTTTGAGCATCCTCTAGTGTTTTGGTTTAAACCTCCTGTTGGATGGTTGAAAGCCAACACTGATGGTTGTTTCTATAGATCCACTGTTGGTATTGGTGGCTCGTTCAGGATCTCAAATGGTGTTTGTCTGCTCCATTTTCTGTCTCCTATTTTTGCTATAGACGAATTGGAAGCTGAGGCTTTGGCTATCTACTGGACAATCTACATTGCATCCAAAAGCAAAATTCGGAATCTTATTGTTGAGACTGATTCCAAAGTCATGATTAGCATACTCCTCAATACCATCATCTTCCCTTAACACATTCTGTAGTGGAAGAACAAAATTATTTACAGCTCGTAGGGTATCAATCTGAAGTTCCTGTTTGTACACTGAGAAGGCAATAGACCAACACACTAGCTTGCATATGTTGCTGTTGGGGCTGATGGCCCCATCATCACCAAGGATGTTCCCTCTCCCCTTCTTTTTCTTCTTAAGGGACACCTTATTTGTTTGCTATTCTGCAGAACTTTGTAATTTGTGACTCCTTTTAGGTTTTGAATGAATCTCTTTAACCCTTAAAAATATATGCATATATA
>NEWO01000394.1:348371-396487 GCA_003013225.1 Phalaenopsis aphrodite
CCTCAAATCTCGTCTCTATCCCGAAGGATAAACACAAGACTTAAGGATGAGGTTCAATCAAATAAACTAAGGAAAGTATGACGTTTGTTTGGTCTGCAAAGCCTTTGTATTTGCTGACAAATTCCTCTATTTAATATAAGGGATTAAATAGGATTTATATTAAGCTGGGTTCGGACATGCTTCTTATAAGGGCAAGCCCTTATAGTTAATTACATCTTAAATGACCAAAGTCATCTAAGAAGACTCTCGATAAAAATCAGAAAATATAATCTTCAAGGAGTTTCAAAGGGTAGGTTTCTTCAATGAGATCGGATGTAGAGATATGAAAGGGGATTGGTTCAAATTTGGAACATTTTATTGTAGAGTCCAAAAGAGGAAGAACTAGAGGATGTCATGGATCCAGAGGAGAACCCCGGTGACTTCCCAAGCTATCCTAATGTTTGGCTTCAGTTTTGAGGAAAATATTTAGGTGTTTCATCCTGCCAATTTTATTAGTTAGGACTTACATTTGCGTGAAACAATCACACAAACAGTCTGGAAGATGTGAGGATTTAGGTCGTGACAAAACGACAACCTCAGAATCCTAAGACGAGTTAGGGCTTATATTGTATAGCAGGGCTATGCAAAGGCCTAATGATAAGGTGAGGATTTACGTTGCATAAGCAAGCAACCTTGAAGTCCTATGGATTTGTTGTTTAAGTCTAAGGAAGGAAGATTGGTTTAGCTGGGGAAGACAGACTTTGCTGTTGAAGATGGTTGTGTTGCCCACCATGCTAGCCCAAAGCTTCTTGCCACGACGAGTTTAAGTTATCTAGTGTGTCAAGTTATAATGTCAAATCAGCTGGCCCTATGGTTGAAGTTCTTTAAATTTTATGAGGGCATATTAAAGTTGATTAGAGCAACACTGGTTAGGATCCTACGGTTCCCTCGTTCAGGCACCACTATTTTCTATTGTATTCACTTAGTCCAAATGAACTTACTAAACTCAATTTAATGAATTCCATAATTTTATTTAAACCGTGGGAAGCCTCGTTAGCAACCGTAGGTTACCTCCTCCGAGGGATTCCCGATCCTCCGATAGAGACATCTTAATTTAGTTGCAATTGTAGTTTTGTGTGATGCTTGTGATTAAATTTTGAGTTATTTTATATNATTATTATCTTTAAGGAGTTTCAAAGGGTAGGATTCTTTAATGAGATTGGATGTAGAGATATGAAAGGGGACTGGTTCAAATTTGGAACATTTTATTGTAGAGTCCAAAAGAGGAAGAACTAGGGGATGTCATGGATCCAGAGGAGAACCCCGGTGACTTCCCAAGCTATCCTAATGTTTGGCTTCAGTTTTGAGGAGAAATATTTAGGTGTTTCATCCTGCCAATTTTATTAGTTAGGGCTTACATTCGTGTGAAATGATCACACAAACAGTCTGGAAGATGTGAAGTTTTAGGTCGTGACAAAACGACAACCTCAGAATCCTAAGACGAGTAAGGGCTTATATTGTATAGCAGGGCTATGCAAAGGCCTAATGATAAGGTGAGGATTTACGTTGCATAAGCAAGCAACCTTGAAGTCCTATGGATTTGTTGTTTAAGTCTAAGGAAGGAAGATTGGTTTAGCTGGGGAAGACAGACTTTGCTGTTGAAGATGGTTGTGTTGCCCACCATGCTAGCCCAAAGCTTCTTGCCACGACGAGTTTAAGTTATCTAGTGTGTCAAGTTATAATGTCAAATCAGCTGGCCCTATGGTTGAAGTTCTTTAAATTTTATGAGGGCATATTAAAGTTGATTAGAGCAACACTGGTTAGGATCCTACGGTTCCCTCGTTCAGGCACCACTATTTTCTATTGTATTCACTTAGTCCAAATGAACTTACTAAACTCAATTTAATGAATTCCATAATTTTATTTAAACCGTGGGAAGCCTCGTTAGCAACCGTAGGTTACCTCCTCCGAGGGATTCCCGATCCTCCGATAGAGACATCTTAATTTAGTTGCAATTGTAGTTTTGTGTGATGCTTGTGATTAAATTTTGAGTTATTTTATATTTTGAATGTTGTGTCCGTGAATTTTATCTTGGTTGATTTTAATTTTGGTTTTGGTTATAATTTTATGGCTATCCTGATAGTTTTAGTTTTCATGCACGGTGACATCGTTGTTTAGCATGCAAATTTGCAGGTAGAAAAATACAGTATGAGAAACACAGTATGAAAGTACAAGAAAGACAACCCTGAAAACTATAAAAGTGTTCCTGACGAGTCTTCTCATTCCACCACCTGAAACATAAAATGCATGTTAAGGCAGTTTATATGAAACAGGGAAGTAAAATCTTGGTAGCTTTCCTAACCTTATGTCATACCTTGGTGGGTCCTTAGAAGTTTAATGAAGGATGATGTTTCCAAGCAAAATATATTAAGTTTGGTAGATCTCTGAGGTATCCAACAAATCTAGAGAAAGAAGCAGGACCATGCTACTCTCTCGCTGCCTGGTGGAAAATCCCAAGTTCTTTTTAAACTTATTATGTTGCTTAATAATTCATCCTATAAACACCCGTAATGCTTAGTGAACATTGATGTCTCAATTATCCCTAAGAATATGTTAATTATCATTTATCATTCAATTTGAAGATTATGTGAGTGAATTCCCCTAAAGGGGAAGTTAGTGTAATTTGAACACTTAGCCAAACTTCTAATCCTAATTGGGCTTAGTGGTGTTTCAAGGATGTTTTATTTAATTATGTTTATTTCTCTAATCCTTATTTAATCAATTTTTGATTTAGCCCAAGTCACCACTAAGCCCTTAAGACCTAGCTGAGTGTCTTAATTAGTTTTGAAAAGGGTTAAGTTTTAAGAGGTCATGATTCATGATTTGGATTCTATTTGAAAATCAAAATAGGGTATTAAATTAATTAATTTTTGGCTTCAAAAGTCATACCCCTAAGTCTAGGATCATTTAATTTTAATAAACTTCCAAATTTAAATAATTTAGAAATTTATTAACTTAATTAAGAAAGTGAGATTGGTTTCTACCAATTAACCCATTTGTGTTTCAAACATCAAATGAATTGATTAAGATTAGAGGTTACCCATTTTCCCTCTTTGAATTAAGCCTAAATGTTAATTAAGGCAAAATTTCCAAAATTACACATTTGCCCCTATAGTTCTAACACCTCATAATTTGTCAAATTCAATTCAAATGACTTTGAATTTTTTATCCTACCTCATTAATGGGTTAATTAAGACATAATTGGTGAAAATGTGATTTTTCAAAATTTAATATAATTTATATAATTATTTTCATGCAAAAATAGGTTTTTTCAAAGAAAATTCCTAACTTGACCAAGGTAAATTCTAATCCCTTGAGCTTTTTATTGGAGGTAGACCTACACTAGATAAGCCTTTGGATCAAATTTCATAATTTTTGAATTCTCTGTGATTTATTAGAATTATTTTGATTTTTGAGCTATTTAATAAAAATAAAATATTTTCAATGGTGAAAATTAAGTTTTATATTTTTAAAAAATCTCTCTAAGGTTGGAGAACTCAGAGGAGCAAAATTAATATTTTTTTTGGTTTTTCTTTGATTTATTGGAATTATTTTAGTGAAAACTCATTTTTATCTTTTAAAAGATTATGTTTAAGCTTTCAAATTCAATATCTTTATTTAGAAAATCAGAAAAAATATTCTAATTGTTTCTAAGTGACTACAAAGCAATTTAGAAGATTTCCATGAGTTTTATTATTTTTGTGATTTTTTAATTATTTAAATATTTAAAATAGGCTAAAAATCAAGTTTTTACTTTAAATATCATTTTATTTTTAAAAATACCCCTAATCACAAAGAACTCAAAAAACTAAATTTCATAATTTTTTGAGTTATTTTTTGATTTTTAAAAATCATTTAATTGTCAAAAGTGGTATTTATCTTTAAAAATTAACTTAAGTTGTCAAATGAACTCAAAATAATTTGAAATTTTATGATGAGTTCTTTGTATTATAAATCACAGTGGAGATCAAAAATCAAATCATTTAAATGTTTACATTTTTCAAAATTAATTATCTGAGTGATTTAGTTTTTGTAAAATTTAAGGGCATTTTAAATGACTTGACTCATGAAATTATTTTTAAAAGCTAGTCTAGCCATGGTGGACCTTCCAAACTTTTCATAGAATTTTCTAATCAATATTATAATTTCCATGATTATTTTAAGAAAATAATGTGCAAAAACATGAAAAATATGGATCTCTGTATTGGAACCTTGTCTGACTCTAGAAAAATTGGAGGATGTTTCTCTTGATAAACACTACAATATGCCAAAATTTCAAGCCAAGGTGATGTGTCAATATGCATGGAGAATTAAATGATTCTAAATACTGTTTAATTAATTAAAAATATTTTATGCATCAAATGGACTTGAAATTTATTCTACATTGTTCTCCTCTATTCATTGAGCAACAGGGTATTTTTTATTTTATTTTTGTGATTTTTCTACACAAAGTTATGTATTTTTTAAGTTTTTGGGATTAAATAAATAAGAAAAGACCCCTATTTTCCTACTTATCCATGTCAACCTCATACGGGTCGAACAGGCCACGTTTCACTGTGTGATTGGCGTCACCAGCCAGCTCATTCCAGCCTATGTCAGACCACGGTCTATCCGACGCGATCAGGGCCACCCGATCAATACACACTCGATCTAACGGTCACAGGTCATTGTCCCAAATGAACTGGACCTGAAAATTGTCCATTTTAAAACACTAATATCTCACTCGATTCTTAACAAAATTTAGTGAATTTTTTTTAAAATGCTTGTATTGACTAGTAGCACACATCCATATGGTTGATAAGCCCTTAAATTGAATTTATATTCATGAATAATTAAAAAAAGCTTGGTTTAGGGTTAACTTTGAATACCTTGGTCGTAGAAGCTTTATGTGGGTACCAGAAGCCTAGGTATGGAGCCTTTGATCGTTGTGAAATGCCTAGACCCAAATTCAATCAAGGCCTATTTGGGGGTTTGATCGAAGTCCATCTTAGGGTGGTCGGATGATGGGGCTTTTATGAGGGATCTTCTTCTCTTGATGTTGGTATGGTGTGGGTGCAATTAATTTGAATTTGGTGGAGGTTTAGAGGATGTCCTGTTTCGGCCTTGAAATTGAGCTCCAAAATTGAACTCAAGAAATGGGTTTGAGTGGCTAAGGAAGGTATAGTTAAGCTCAAGAGGTCTCAAGGAAGCTCTTGAAGAAGTTTTACAGAATCTCCCTAAAGAATTTCAAGCTCTCTCTCTCTTTCCATGGAGGGGGAGTTTAAATAAAATGGCCTATGCTTGCTGTCAGGGTCAATTGAAGGATGCATTTGGTTTCTTATGTGGAGGGCAGAGAAGCTCCAATGAACAGCTGGGCTGATTCGGCCTTTGGGTTTGAATTGGGTGAAAATCTCATGTATTGGCCATGATTTTGGCCAATTTTCAGCCACCAAGGTGGCTGACCTGCCAGACATTGGTCACCTCTTGGCTCAGGGAAGTCAGTGGTGGCTAATGATGATTATCTCCCAAGGGTAAGTGATGATTTTAGAGATATTTCAAGTTAGGTCCAAAAATGGGTAAAATCCCATAATTTTGGGATCCATTGCTCCAAAGCTTGTCATGGTGATTTTAGGAGGGTTTAGTTTGGTCTTTAGGAAGGTTTTGGTGACTGTGAAATCATTACTTTAGTGGCTTGTACATGGTTATGTCAATTTTTGGTGAAAGGGTCCAAGTGAGTGCAAATGACCAAAACTTAAGCTTGGGCTAGGCTAGCCATGTCAATTGGCCTAATTAATTACTGGATTTGGTGTAGATGATCATAAGGAACAACTGTGCTGAAGGATGGAAGTGGTTTTGAACTCAATTAAAGGGTCAAATTGAGGGAATTTTGAACTTTAATCAATTTGGTCATGTTGGGCTAGGCTTCGATCTAGCTTGGGTTAGCCTTGGGCTAAGTCCAAATTGATTATTATAAATGGTCAATAGGGACATCATGAAGAGTTTCCAACATGAATTGGATGCCAATTTGTGGCTAAGTTTGGAAATTTTGGATTTAAGCCAAAATCAAATGGCTTTGAGACTTCACCAAGGCCAATTGATGGTTTATTTTGATGTATAAGAATGTTATCAAGATTTTGCAACATTAATTGGGGCCAATTGACTAGGCTATGGGTTCAATTTGGTGAGATTAGGTCATGTGGCCAAGAATGGGGCTTTAAACTAACTCAAAATTGGGCTCAAATCATGGGCTAATTAAGCTTGGATTTGGTTTAATTTGGTCATATCAAAAGTGAATTTGAGTTTAGGATTGAAATTGAGGTCAATTGAGATCAAATTGATGGACATTTGAGTTGGATTTGGGAAAATTTGGGCCCTTAAAGGCAAATTTGGGGATTTTGGTTAAAGATGGTCAAATTGGCCAAATTGGGTCATGTGGTAGTTAAGAGAAATGAAATTGAAAATATTTGGGATTTATTGAGATTTTCTGGGAATTTTTGGAATTTTTGGGATTTTGAGCTATGGAGGGGTATTTTGGTAATTTGGGGGTGTATTAGGGGTAAAAGCCCAAGATGGATATTTTGGTAGAGTTGAGGTACCAACCATCATTAGCAAGCCATGGACCAATGGAAACCCCATTTTTGGTCCTCTAGATAGTGGTCTTAGCTAAACCATAACCATAGTACTAGTAGGTTTAGGGGACCATCTACATGAGTATCCTAAAAAGATCAAGGGACTTAGGCTAGATATTTGAGTTTAGGGTTGTGAGTGATTGTGGGTGCAGATAAGTGTAGTGAGTGCCTTAGCTCTAGACCAACACCCAAGGTTAACGCTAAGGTCCAACAATCCTAAGGGTGACTCATCTTGAGTTTCCCCCACAGTGACCCCACCTACTAAGTATTTAGATGTTGAGAGCAATTTGTGGAACTTCAAGTTGAGTGGAGAAGAGTTTGGAATTTCTAATGGTGAGGGTTCCATGTCTTGTTTTCTAGGAATAGTCAACAGGAAATGTCTTATGGCTAGACCCTAGGCTACTAAAGAGGAAAAATTAATCCTCAAACAAAAATGAGGTCAACAAATGAACCCCCAATAGGTGTGGTGTGCTGGGCAAGCACACCGCGCGTATTGGCGTTGACCGACGAGATCAACAAAAACCAATACACTCCTAAGTCAATAGACCTGAAAGTATGCGTAGAGTTGTGTGTGTGATTTATTTCTGCTGGGGAATTAGCAGGTGATTTTCTAGTTGAAAATCAGGAGTAGGGACTCTCGTTGGGGATCAGAGAGTGAATTTTGAGTTATGAAATTTCATGTATTTATAAAGGATGAATCAATATGTAAGTGCTGACCTCGAGGTGGGAATTGAAATTTGGGTATCAATCCCGAGATAAGAATCAGATGTCATAATCCATTTAAGGTGGTTTTAAAATTATTTTCAAAAGATGAGAATAGAATGCCTTGAATTAATCGAAGGGCTTATTCCCTCAATCTCAAGAATATCGTTGAATTTGATTCAAAAGATTGCGATAGGAGGGGTTCCTAAAGCAACGCGGAATCAGATATGAAATCCTCAACCTCTAGTATATTGTGTAATTTAATTTGAAAGATTGTGATAGGAGGGACTCGTAAGGCAACATAGAATCGGATATAAAATCCTTAAGCTCTAGAATATTGTAGGATTTGATTTGAAAGATTGCGATAGGAGGGACTCCTAAAGCAATGCGAAATCAGATATAAAATCCTCAACCTCAAGAATTGATTTGAAATATTACAATAGGATGAGAACCTAAAACAACGCAAAATTAGATGTACAAACCTCAATCTCTAGATTTGGTTTGAAAGATTGTGATCGGACGAGGACCTAAAGCAACGTGGAATCGGATATGAAATCCTCAACCTCTAGAATTTGATTTGAAAGATTTCAATAGGAGGAGCTCTTAAAGCAATGCGGAATCGGATGTGAAATCCTCAACCTCTAGAATTTGATTTCAAATATTGCAATAGAAAGAGAACCTAAAGCAACACGGTATCGAATGTGAAATCCTCAACCTCTGGAATTTGATTTGAAAGATTACGATAGGATGAGAACCTAAAGCAACACGGAATCGGATGTAGAATCTTCAACCTCTAATTTTGATTTGAAAGATTGCAATAAGATGAGCTCCTAAAGAAACGTGGTATCAGATGTAAAATCTTCAACCTCTAGATTTGATTTGAAAGATTGCAATAGGATGAGCTCCTAAAGCAACGCGGTATCGGATGTAGAATCCTCAACCTCTAGAATTTGATTTAAAAGATTGCAATAGGATGAGCACCTAAAGGAACGCAGTATCGGATGTAGAATCCTCAACCTCTAGATTTGATTTGAAAGATTACGATAGGATGAGCTCCTAAATAAATGTGGTATCGGATGCAAAATCTTCAACCTCTAGATTTGATTTGAATGATTGCGATAGGATGAGCTCCTAAAGCAACACGGTATCAGATGTGAAATCTTCAACCTCTAGTTTTGATTTGAAAGATTACAATAGGATGAGCTCCAAAAACAACACAGTATCGGATGTAAAATCTTCAACCTTTAGATTTGATTTGAAAGATTGAGATAGGATGACAACCTATAACAACGCGAAATCAGATGTAGAATCCTCAACATCTAGATTATGGTGCTTCAAATTCGTGGTAAATTAATAGAATTTGCAAAGATTGACATTGGCGAGGTAAAATTGTGAAATTTTGTGAGATCTTGTGCATAATGTGAAATTCTGTGGGCATGTGAAGAAAACTGGTGCAAACTAAGGTAGTTGTGCTACGCAAGCAAAGAGTAAGAAACCTTGAACTCGAGAAATTTATCATTTTCTTTTCTTTTTGTTAGGATTTGGACCCAGTTTCAGACAAGCACGACATCTGAGCTTTTAAGAATGACTCTTTGTCTCTGAAACATGGGGCACAGTGTTTCTTGAAGTATCATCCACTGACAAATAACAAGTGTAGAAAATAGCCCATCCATAAGGTACCTTCAAAACTATTTTCCCTCATGTACACATAACATTTGTGTTATTTTTACGGATACCACGGTTGAAGAGGTTGTAAGTTCATAGCTTCGTTTAGAGCAGTCATCATTTGATTTGTTGCAGATTTTGTAAAGGTTGTTGAAGTTGTCTTTGAGAAATCCTTCTAACGTTCTTTGAGTTGAAGTTGGAGTTGTATTTGATGGACACTGAAGGATATGAATTCAGGTTTGAATTTCCTTTAACTGCTAATATCATTACCATGTCTTTAATTCTTTCTTTCTGAGCCTAAGCAAATTTTAGAATTTTGGTCGTGTGATCAAAACATTTTTCGTTTTCTATAGGAAATTCTGAGTCAATTAACAACCGACCAAAAGACTTAAGATCGTTGGATTTTTTCTTGAATATAATATCAAAAGAATCTTTTAAGAGAGCATTTTAAGTTTCATTAATCAGGGGAAACTCGGACACCAATTTTTGATTATACGTCCACCTCAAGCTTCTTCTCAGTGAGACTTTTTCTTTTGCTTTGATTTTTTTTTTTGCTTCAAACTTTGCATATAATCCTTTTTTTCTCTTTTTTTTTGCTTTTACCCATGTTTTGTTGAGAATTACTATATCTGGTAGAGCATGATTTAAAGATTTTGAATGTTATAATTCAAACACCAATTTTTTATTATAAGCTCACCTTAAGCTTCTTCTCAGGGAATTTTCACACAATTTTTTTTTTGCTCCCTTTATTTACCGAGAATTACTATATCTGGTGGAACATATTTCTTTTAAAGATTTTGAATGTCCAATTTCCTTTGACTAATAATCCTCAAATGTTTCTTAAGTCGAATTGTGGTATATTATGACTCGTTTGAAAGTAGGACCCAGTCACGTGGCAGAAAATTAGAAGGCTCGTGATATCCCGAGTAAACTATTTGTATTTCAACCACACTATCTTATTTTGAAATCAACTTAGGACCCAGTCTTATTTCTTTAAAGTGGATGACTCAGTTATTAGGACATCAATTTCATTCTCCCCTGAAGTCATAGTCTTATCAAAACATCCAAATTTTTCTTCGAGGTGATCAGTTTTTTTAAATATTGCACAATCCTGAATAACAACAAACCCTTTATTTTCATTAATTGCGGTGGGAGGGATGAGATAGACTAAGGTTGATCATGTTAATTTCCCATTTAAACAAAAAATGTTATACAATAGTAGCCAAGAGACATTTCATTCATTGACAGTTGCATAGGAATAAGTTGGAACAAACAAATTGACCTAAATCATATTGATATAACCTCTTTCAGGTTTCTTTCAAATATTCTTTCAATATTATTACATCCCCGTTCTTGAACTTCTCCTCAAGCAAGTCTTTGAAACTGCAACACTCTTCTATGGTGTGTCCGATGAATCTATGGTACGGGCAATATCTCAGATGTCCTTTCCTGTTGGCCTCATCAAGCTTCTTCGGCTTAGGTAACCTGAACTCAGGATTTTTTATCAGACTGCGGAACATCTTTTTTATTGCTTTATCTTTAAAAGAATATATCCCATTTGATCGAGTATTCATGATTGTAACTTGTCTTTTCTATGTCTGGTAAGGTCTTTGCTGAGATGACTGCTGAATATTCTTATGAGGATGTTTGAAGGTTTGTTGACGTTGTTCAACTTGTATTTGCAATTGTCATTTTCCTCTGCTAATCACAACAACTGTCCCAGATTTCTTCTTGAATATCTTGGTTATATTGGACTTCTTGGCCTTCTCATGAGAATCCATATGCTTGACTTCTTCTTGTAGATTGTTAGCTTTGTTGACTAACTTCTCAAAAGACTTGATTGTGAGTCACTTAAGCATAAAAGCTATTGGCCCATGGATGCTTTTGAGTAGGATCTCAATCGCATGATGTTCTTGCAGCTGAGGTTCACATATCATGCTAAGGTTTCTCCACCTCAAGATATAATCCACTAAAGTTTCGTTAGGCTTTTGTTTTTCTACCACGAGATCTCCAATAGAAACTTGATGCTGCACTCCAACAAATCTTCTTATAAATAGCAGTTCTAACTCATCGAATGTCTTCACTGCTCTGTTGGGCTACTCGGCATACCAATCAAACGCTATTCCTGACAAGCTACAAACAAACTATTGGAAGATTAAAGCTTCGCTATTTCTTCTGTTGCCATAATTGGCTCAAAAATGAGCTATGTACTGTTTGGGATTTCCAGTCCCGTTAAATAGCTTAAAGTTTGGCGACACAAAACCCTTGGGGTACGGTTCGACATCGAACTCCTCCGGGTAGGGTCTACCCTTTAAAATAAATGCACTGCCCTTAGACTGGGTTAAGGCCTCCCGAACTTGTTCAACCATTTGTTTAAATTCATTTTCTGGTATGACGCTTTGAGACAGAGTATTTCTTCAGTTGTTCATCAGAGGTGAATTCTTTTCTTTAATCTTCAATATGAATGGTATCTAGTTGGTTCATTTCTAGAAGTGTCATCTGCGGTGATTGTGACTGTCTTTGCATTATAATCATGGTGATCATCAATTCTTCAATTTTATTTTTGAGATGATTGATATGTTCATCCCTTTGTTGGGTGGCCCCTTGCCTCTCATCCGCAGCAATCTACACACCATAAGATGGAGCGTCGTGCACAGATAACTCAGCCTTGGTCTCGACAACATTGATTTCTATTAATCCTTCATCCATGTAATATGACACATTGTAATCTTCATCATTCATATATTTTCCTTGTTCTTCAGATAATCACGCAGTATTGGCTCGGAGTCTCTCCAGCTTAGCGTTGCTTGACCTTCCTTTGATTACTTTTAGGTCAATTGGGGTTTTCTGAAGAGTGTCATTTCTTTTGTTGAGCACTGATGTGGTTGTGTAGAAGTTAATTGAATTAACCGAAATCATATTTACAAAGCCTTTTTTAGGTTCTTTCAAATACTCTTTCGAGATCGTTACATTTCTACTTTTGAAATTCATCTCAAGTCAATCCTTGAAGACAAAGCAGTTTTCTATGGTGTGGTCGAGTAACTGGTGGTATGGACAATATTGAGGATGATCTTTCATATTAGCTTCCTCTGGCTTTTTTGGCTTTGGTAGACTAAATCCTTGTTCCTTTAGCAATTCATGGAACATCTTCGACACGACTTCCTCTTTGGAGGAATAAACCACTTTCTGTCGTTCTACCAAGGATATCCTCTTATTCTCTGGTTGGTATGATCTTCCCTGAGGCAGTTGTTGGCTAGACTAGCCATATTGTTGTGCCTGTTGTTTGCGGGATTGTCGAGGCTATTTGGCTTTCAAAATTTTCTGGCCGCGCCTAATTTCCTGTGCCTTTATCAGTTGTTCAGGCTTTGAATCAGACCCAATCTCGAATCCAAAAAGTAGTGGGGCATAAGCGTCAACAGAATCTTCCTCTTGTAGAATTTGTTTTCCCTTACTCGGCAAAATAGTTGGCACGGTGACAGTGTATCCAGTATTAGGAGTAAAAATAGTTCTTGGAGTAATCTCAACACTCCCAACTACAGACTTTTCTAGACTAGTAGGGCTCTTTTCAATCAACACCTTTGTAGGGGAGAATTCTTTGGTAGACTTCAAGTTGAACTCTACAATAGGCTCCACAGACTTATCTATTTCAAACTTCATCACTGTGACAGCCACCTTCCCGAGCTTAACTCCAACATCATCGAACCCTTGTCCAAACTTAATAACTGCCAGGTCAGGCAGTTCATCCCTATTGATAGCGAACTCCATTCCAGAGGTGAAAGAAAAGATCAAATTTGGCGAAGAAATTGTTCCTGTCATTTGAAGAGTTTTTTAAAGTCAGTGATGTCCCATGCCTTGCAGTTTAAACTTGTGATTTAGAGATTGACATTTGAGTTGGATTTAGGGAAATTTGGGCCCTTCAAGGCAAATTTGGGGATTTTGGTTAAAGATGTTCAAATTGGCCAAATTGAGTCATGTGGTAGTTGAGATAAATGAAATTGGGAATATTTGGGATTTATTGGGATTTTCTAGGAATTTTTGAAATTTTTGGGATTTGGAGCTATGGAGGGGTATTTTAGTAATTTGGGGGTATTTTAGGGGTATGTTGACCTCACTTTTGGTTGATGTTTAGTTTTTTCCCTTTTAGTAGCCTAAGGTCTAGCCATATGATTTTCCTATTGACTATTCTTAGAAAACTAGACATGGAACCTTCACCACTAGAAATTCCAAACTCTTCTCTACTCAACTTGAAGTTTTACATGTTGGTCTCAACCTCTAAGTACTTAGTAGGTGGGATCACTATGGGGGAAACTAAAGATGAGTCACCCTTAGGGCTGTTGAACCTTAAGGTTAACCCTAGGTGTTGGTCTAGAGGTAAGGCACTCACAACACTCATCTACACTCATATGCACCAACATTCACTCACAACCCTAAACTCAAATTTCTAGCCTAGATCCCTTGATCTTTTTGGGATACTCATGTAGATGGTCCCCTAAACCTACTAGCCTTATGGCTATGGTTTGACTAAGATCACTATGTAGAGGACCGAAAGTTGAGTTTCAATTGGTCCGTGGCTTGTTGGTGATGATTGGTACCTCAACTCTACCAAAATACCCATCTTGGCCTTTTACCCCTAAAACACCTCCAAATTGCCAAAATACCCCTCCATAGCTCAAAATTCCTAAAATTCCGAAATTTCCCAAAAAATCCCAATAAATCATAAATATTCCCAATTTCATTTCTCTCAACTACCGCATGACCCAATTTGGACAATTTCATCATCTTTAACCAAAATCCCCAAATTGCCCTTTAAAGACCCAAATTTCCCAAAATCCTATTCAAATGTCCATCAAATTGACCTCAATTGACCTCAATTTCAATCCTAAACTCAAATTCACTTTTTATATGATCAAATTAAACTAAATCCAAGCTCCAATGGTCCATGATTTGAACCCAATTTTGAGTTAGGTTAAAGCCCAAATTTTGACCATATGACCTAATCTCACCAAATTGAACCCATAGGCAAGTCAATTGGACCCAATTAATGTTGCAAAATCTTGAAAACATTCCTATACATCAAAATCAATCATCAATTGACCTTGGTTAAGCCTCATATCCATTTGATTTTGGCCTAAAACTAAAATTCCCAAATTTAGCCCCAAATTGGCTAAATCCCCAAATTTCACCCAATTGATTGCCTTAACCCCCAAATTGGCATCCAATTCATGTTGAAAACTCTTCATGTGGTCCCTATTAACCATTTACAACAATAAATTTGAACTTATTCCAAGGCTAACCCAAGCTAGACCCAAGCCTAGCCCAACATAACCAAATTGACTAAAGTTCAAAATTCCCTCAATTTGACCACCCTTCAATTGAACTCAAGACCACTTCCATCCTTCACCAAAGTTGTTTCTTATGATCATCTACACCAAATGAAATAATTAACTGGGCCAATTGACAAGGCTAACCTAGCCCAAACCCAAGTTTTTTTCTTTTTCACCCACTTGGACCCATGCACTAAATGTGACCTAACCACCCTAAAGTCACCAAAATAACTCCACCACAGCCATTAGTTGGACTTAGTGACCAGTCCAAACACCATGAAACCACCTAAATCAAGCCATGGACCAAATTTTCCTCAAATCAAGGGATATTATTTCTAAAAATGCATGTGCTTAAGATATCTTTACCAAATCAAAGCACATTTGCATTAAATTTTTGTGATGGATTCCTCTGGGTTCCCTGAGCTCCTAGCCACCTCCCCCTGCTCGGCCGACCAACCTAGTGGCCAGAAAAGCTCAAAATTGAGAGCCACCCCAATGGCACCTCGCCCAAATCAAACCTAAAGCCCAGCTCATCCAAATCAAACTATGGAGCTCTTCTACCCTCCACGTAAGCACCACATTACACCTCCTAATTGGCCATGATAGCCACCATAGCCCCATTTTTATAAAAGGACACCTCCATGGTCGTTAAAATAAGTGCTGAAATTTTCTTAGAGAGGCCTCTTCAAACTTCACACAGAGCTTCCCTACAATCCCCTCAGTGCATTCCAACCATTTTCCCTCACTGACTCTTATTGCCGGAGCTCAATTTTGAGCTTGAAACCATGCCGGAAACCAGGACAGAATCCAATACACCTCCACAGTCCACCAAACTCAAATTAACTTCACCCATGCCTTCATAGCAGTGAAAGAAGCCAAAGATCCATCAAATTGTCCTCTGAAATAACCTCAACCATAGCTCTAGACCTACACCTGAAATCAAGCTTAGTCGGATTCCTACTTAGGCCTTACACCAAGACCAGGGACTCAATCCCTAGCCTCCTTGGACCCCAACAGATGTGCCGAGCACCTCTGATTGAAGTCTCCCTTCTCAGAGAAAAGGTATAAAACTTCTCCTCCTCCCTAGCTCATTTTGATTCTTGATTTACTAAGGCTTGATTTCATGGTACATTAACCGTATGGATGTGTTCGTCTCACTTAGATTAGTCCATAGGATCAAACCCGAAGTAATTTGGTTGAGTCTAGGCTAATATCTTAGGGTTTTACTATGGACGGGCACAGGATCATTCTATCAGGGATGATGACGGGGACCGTTTGATCAAAAGTGTATCAAATGGATGGAGGAGATCGAGCCGGACAGCGCTTCAGGACATAAACAACGGGACATGTCAGCAAGCTACGTGGACGACGGCGTCCAACCAAAGCGCGCCACACATGCCTTCAAAATCATGATAGTTTGAGGTGGATCGTGCAGTTTATATAGATAACTATGGCTTTTTCTTATTTATTTAAATGCACTTAACTTAAAAAATTCATAACTTTGTGTAGAAAAATCACAAAAATAAAATAAAATTACCCACTTACTCAGTGAACAGAGGAGCATAATGTGGAGTAAATTCCAATTCCATTTGATGCATAAAATATTTTTAATTATTTAAACACAGTTGGAGTTTATTTGATTCTCCATGCATATTGATATATCACCTTGACTTGAAATTTTGGCATGTTGTAGCCCCTATTAAGGGAAATATTCTTTGATTTTTCCAAAGTGAGAGGAGGTTCCTATATAGAGATCCATATTTTTCAAGTTATTCCACATTATTTCTTTAAAATAATCATGGAAACTATCATATTGATTAGAAAATCCTACAAAAATTTTGGAAGGTCCACCATGACTAGAGAAGCCTTTGGAAATAATTTCATGGGTCAACTCATTTAAAATACCCTTAAATTTTACAAACACTAAATCACTAAAATAATTAACTTTGGAAAATATAAACATTTAAATGACTTGATTTTTGATCTCCACTGTGATTTATGATCCAAAGAACTCATTATAAAAAGTTTAAAATATTTTGAGTTCATTTGATAACTTAAATTGATTTTCAAAGATAATACCACTTTTGACATTTAAATGATTTTTAAAAATCAAAATAAAACTCAAAAATTTATGAAACTTAGTTTTTTGAGTTCTCTGTGACCATAGATATTTTATAAAAATAAAATTATATTTAAAATAAAAACTTGATTTTTAGCATATTTTAAATATTTAAATAATTAAAAATTCCTAAAAATCATAAAAATAATTAAACTCGTGAAAAATGTTCTAAATTGATTCCTAATCACTTAAGAATAATTGGAATATTTTTTTTGACTTTTTAAATAAAGATATTGAATTTCAAAGCTTAAAAATAACTTTTTAAAAGGCTAAAAATGAGTTTTCACTATAAAATAATTCCAATAAATAAAAAAAAATATCAAAAAATTATAAAATTTTCTCCTTTGAGTCCTCTGACCTTAGGAAGATTTTTCAAAAATACAAAACTTAATTTTCACCCCCTAAATATTTTGTTTCTATTAAATAACTCAGAATTTAAAATAATTGTAGTAAATCACAGAGAATTCAAAAAATTATGAAATTTGGTACGAAGGCATCTCTAGTCTAGGTCTACCTCCAGTAAAAATTTCGAGGAATTATAATTTACCTTGGTCAAGTTAGGGATTTTCTTTGAGAAATCATATTTTTGCATGAAAATAATTATATAAATTAAATTAAATTTTGAAAAATCACATTTTCTCCTCCGATGTCTTAACTGACCCATGAATGAGGTAGAATAAAAATTTCAAAATCATTTGAATTGAATTTGACAAATTTTGAAGTGTTAGGGCCTTAGGGGCAAATGTGTAATTTTGGAAATTTAGCCTTAATTAACATTTAGGCTTACTTTAAGGAGGGGAATGGGTAAACTTTGATCTTAATCAATTTATTTGATGCTTGAAACACAAGGGGTCAAAGAGTAGAATCCAATCCTACTTTCTTAATTAAGTTAATAAATTTCTAAATCAGAAAAAAATTGGAAGTTTCTTAAAATTAAAAGGATCCTGGACTTAGGGGTATGACTTTTGAAGTCAATAATTAATCAATTTAATACCCCTCTTTTGATTTTCAAATAAAATCCAAATTATGAATCATGACCACTTAAGGTTTAACCCTTTCCAGAATTAATTAAAACACTCACCTAGGTCTTAAGGGCTTAGGGGTGACTTAGGCTAAATCAAAATTGACTAAATAAGGATTAGAGAAAGAAGCATAATTAAATCAAAACACCACTAAGCCCAATTAGGGTTAAGAATTTGACTAAATGTTCAAATTACACTAACTTCCCTTTCAAGGGAATTCACTCACATACTTTTCAAATTAAATGATAAATGATAATTACCCTTTTCTTAGGGATAATTGAGACATCAATGTTCACTGAGCATTAAGGGTATTTATAGGATGAATTATTAAGCAATGTAATAAGTTTAAAAAGTACTCGGGAGTTTCCACCAGGCAAAGAGAAAGTAGCATGGACCTGCTTCTTTCTCTAGATCTGTTGGACATCTCAGAGATCTATTAAACTTAATATATCCTGCTTGATAAAGTCATCCTTAATTAAACTTCTAAGGATCCGCCAAGATATGACATAGGGTTGGGAAAATTACCAAAACTTTACTTTTCCTGCTCTTCATAAGCTGCCTTAACATGCATTTCAAGTTTCAGGTGGTGGAACGAGAAGACTCGCCAGGTAGGCTTTTGTAGTTTTCAACATTGTCTTTCTTGTACTTTCACACTGTGTCTTTCATACTGTACTTTTATATCTGCAAATTTGCATGCTAAACAATGACGACACCCTGCTTGAAAACTATAACTATCAGGATAGCCACATAATAAATATCATAACCTGAAACCAAAACTAAAATCAACCAAGATAAAACTCACCGCCACAATATTAAAAATATAAAACAACTCAAATTTTAATCACAAACATCACACAAAACCACAACTTCAACTAATTTAAGATGTCTCCATTGGTTGATCGGGAATCCCTCAGAACAGGTAACCTACGATTGCTAACGAGGCTTCCCATGGTTTAAAAGAAATTATGGAATTCATTAAGTTGAGTTTGGTAAGTTCATTTGAACTAAGGGAATCCAATAGAATATAGTGGTGCTGGAAAGAAGAAACCGTAGAATCCTAACCAGTGTTGCTCTAATCAACTTTAATATGCCCTCATAAAATTTAAAGAACTTCAACCATAGGGCCACCTAATTTGACATTATAACTTGACACAATAGATAACTCAAACTCGTCGCGGCAAGGAGCTTGGAGCTAGCTGGGGGGCAGCACAGCCAGCTTCAATAGCAAAACTTGTCTTCCCCAGCTGAACTAATCTTCCTTCCTTAGACTTAAACAACAAAGCCATAGAACTTTGAAGTTGTCTGCTCATGCAACGTAAATCTTCACCTTATCTTTAGGCCTTTGCATAGCCCTGCTATACAATATAAGCCCTAACTTGTCTTAGGATCCCGAGGTTGTTGTTTGTCACGACCTAAAGCCTCTCATCTTCCAAGCTATTTGCATGATCGTTTTACACAGATGTAATCCCTAACTAATAAAATTGACAGGATGAAACACCTAAATATTTATCCTTAAAAACTGGAGCCAAACATTAGGATAGCTTGAGAAGTCACCGGGGTTCTCCTCAGGATCCATGACATCCCCTAGTTCTTCCGCCTTTGGATTCTACAATAAAATGTTCCAAATTTAAACCAATCCCCTTCACACTTCTACGTCCAATTTTGTTACAGAGTCCTATCATTTGAAACTCCTTGAAGATAATATTTCTTGATTTTTATCGAGAGTATTCTTAAGTGATTTTGGTCAATTAAGATGTGATTAACCCTAGGGGCTTGCCCTTATAGGAATCATGTACTAACCCATCTTAATGTAAACCCTATATAATTCTTTATGTTAAATAGGAGAATTTGTAGGCAAATACAAATGTTTCGCAGACCAAACGGACGTCATACTTTCCTTAGTTTATTTGATTGAGCCTCATCCTCAAGTCTTGTGTTTATCCTTCTAAATAGATATAGGATTTGTGGTACAGTGCTCTTTCATTTTAAACTATAAAAAAATATGGGGTCAGTTTGATTTCATACTTCAACGTCCTTCCGAAGCGGGCAACGAGATTTTGATTCCGGTGACCGACAGCTTCTTACGGGCAACTCTCCTCCAACCACAAAAATAGCGCCGACAGCTTCTTGCGACTCCGCTAGGGACAAGCTTTTCTCTCCATACAAATCAAGAAATATTATTTTCACATATCGGTAATGTGTCCATGTCCCTCTTGCACCAAATTACCCTTCTTCCGTTGGGATACTATATCCATTTATGTCTTGGGAAAGTATGGTCAACTCCTTGGACTTCAGGACTAGCTGTTCAACCATCTTTGAGCAGAGGGGTTGAGAAGACCATTAAGGACTCCTTAAATTTTTATATGGGGTCAGATCCCCAATCGGTGTGTCAGTGGACTAATTCCACCGGGGCATTTTCTACCACTAACTGGGTCCCACACTGGGTCCTAATTTTCTTCACATCTCCCTGCCAAATTTGATTTGCTATTTTACAAATTAAACCAAATAGTGTTGTGATGCACGCACTTTAAAATAATTAAATTTTACATCTTTTTAAACAAAAATGCTAAAACACCTGTAAATTAAGACCCGCCCGGTCTACAGATCAACCTTTATTTTCAGTGTTTGCACTAAAGATTACGAGGTTTTTGTCCATATAGCTAACCCTAAAACTTTTTGTTTTAAAGCCCGTTGTGATGGCCTACCCAACTCTGACCTTTTTCTTCAACCTGCCAACATACTGCAACACCCATAACGTCACTCTCACCATCAAGTTTGGAGCTAGATTTGAAGACCTTGAGGTTATCCTCGGGAAAGACCCATTCAAGGTAATGAAGATTGCTGCTCCGGAAATGCAAGAACCATCTGTAGAATTCGACCTAAACTCCCTTCAGGACTTCCCTGCCTACAAAAAGGCTAAAGCTGTTGCCGTCACGGTACCCGTCAAACCTGCTATTTCGATTGCTGCTATGGGGAAGGAAGTGATGATCGTTGAAGATCCGACCCGAGGGATTAACTTTCCCACCACCCGTGTTTGAAATCAGGTCGAGCTCAAGCACTGTACCACTGACCCGGACTCAAAGGAGGAACCGCAAGAAAAGTTCAGAGGGCCATCAAAGCCCAGACTCTTGAAAACACACCCATTGAGGAGGAGCCTCGTCAAATTGAAAAGGTGATACCATAAATTTATCCACTCTTACGAGGGAGTAGATTCCATCCTCTGACAGATACTGATGGATATGAGAGTACCCGGAAGATTGCTACCGCATTACCATCACTCCGTGGACACAGTGAGGAGGGAAAGAAATTTACTCCTATCACCCAAGTTAGTGCAGTTTTCAGAAGGCTTGCTACTAAAGAAGGATGTTCTGTTATGAGTTACTTAAACAAGTGGGACATGCGATTTCCCCTCATATGAAAAGGAAATTTTGAGGGATGTTAAATCTTTTAGAAAGTCTCACAAGTCTACTCAAAAGTCACTTACTCGTATTCCAGTCTGGTTTCGTTTGGAGAACCGAGTTGATACTACTATAGTCACCACCGATCATACCACCACCAGGATCGCAGGTCGCCGATCGATTAAGTTGAGACTAGGTCCGAGGATCTTACCCATCATTCCTGCAATCCTAGAAAGAAAAACAAAACGGTTACCTGACGTTGTAGCTGGTCTACACCACGGGGAGCATACCTTCCCTCGACATACCGATGTCTCTACTATTACGTCCCATCCTGAGACATCATCGTCAAAGAAGAAGAGGGTATGGGTACCCAAGGTCGCTGCACCGATACAGTTCAGTGAGCCTAAAGGACAGGAAGTAAAACCAGTGCCTGAAATATCTGACATCGTCGTGATAATAGCTTGCGAGATGGAGGAATAAGTAGAAGATATCCACCAAGGTCCTCTAGATTTTAAAGCAATCAAGGAATCGATAATTGAGGAAAAAGTTGAGAAACTCAGGATTGAGATTTTTGAGTTAGCTCGAGAGGACGGAGTTTTCGTCAATAGTGACAATGAAGATTTTGATTACAGTGATTACTTGGAGGTGGATTTCATGGATGTCCATGTAATTGAAACCAGAGCTACCACATCTGCACGCGAGGCTCAACCTCATACCGAAGATAACGTCATAGATGAGCTATGTAGGTTATCCTCCTAAGGGATTAACAAGTTTGTCTACTGGAGAAAAGAATAGAAGAGATGGCGGCAGCTATGGATGCCATGGCCACCATTCAAGGGCAATCACAAGCACCAAGATTGGCTTCTCCAGAGATTAATCAGCTAGAAATCATACACATCACAGATGAAAGAAGAGAGGCTACTTCGGCATACAAAGATGAACAACCAAAGAAGGGTTCTCGGTTAGGTGCCATGCCAGAAAAAAATTTCAAGCAAATGGTTGAACAAGTGCGGGAGGCCTTAGCCCAGTCCAAGGGCGGTACATCAATTTTAAAGGGTAGACCTTAACAGGAGGAGTTCGATGTTATCCCATTCCCCAAGGGTTTTGTGGCCCCAAAATTCAAGATATTTGATGGGACTGGAAATCCTAGATAGCATATAGTGCATTTCCGAGCCAGTTGTGGCATTACAAGGAATAATGAAGCTCTACTCTGCCAACAGTTCGTCGGTAGCTTATCAGGGTTTGCTTTTGACTGATACACTGACCTACCTAACGGGACAGTTAAAACTTTTTTTGAGTTGGAACAGTTGTTTGTGAAAATATTTATCGGGACGCAGCATCATGTGTCTATTGGAGAGCTCATGATGGAGAAGCAGAAGCCCAGTGAAACCTTGACAGACTATATTTTGAGATGGAGAAACCTTAGCATGAAATGTGAACCTCAGCTACAGGAACATCAAGCAATTGAGATTCTACTCAAAAGCATTCATGGGTCAATAGCTTTCTTGCTTAAGGAACTCACCATCAAATCCTTCTAGAAGCTACTCAATAAAGCTAGCAGTCTTCAAGAAGAAATGAAGCACATGGAGCCGTATGAAAAGGCTAAGGTGACCAGAGTGTTCGAAAAGAAATCAAGGGTAGTCACAACCGTCGACAAAGGAAAGTAGCCGATAAAGATATATACAGAAGAGCAAGCCAGTCTTCATCGCAGTACTCTCGGAAACAAAGCAGTCAATCCAACCAATGGCCGCCTTAGGAGGGATCACCTCAAACAGCGGGTAAAAGAATATCCCTGTTAGAGTGACAATAAGTTGTGTATTCTTTCAAGGATGAAATACCTAAAATTTTTTAAAGCTTGATGAAGAAACCAGAAATCAAACTACCTGATCCAAAGAATCCCGAAGAGGTGGATAAGAAGAATGAACTGAATTATTGCCCGTACAACCGGTTGCTCAGGCACACTATAAACAAGTGTTTCATCTTTAAAGACTGGCTCAAGAACAACCTCAAGGAAGAGAACATTACAATCCCGAAGGAGTATTTGAGAGAACCTGAATGGTTTCAACTGAGTCAATCTCTTCGATCGATCCGTATATTGGAACAAATGGATGGAGTACAACTTAGGATGAAATCAAGAGGGTCCTTAATCAAATATAGGATTCATGGAATTAAGCTTCTATGAACACCGAAGAAGAATGGAATGAGGTCTGGAGCAGATCATCTAAGAAGATACTGAGCAAGATCAAGTCTGCATCAAAACAAGCCTCTATTCAGAGTTTGCAAAATACCAAGCCCGAGATGAAGATTTCACCAGGAGATCAGTCATTGTAAAGGACAAAGAACAAGAAGAAGAAAAGAATCACTACCAAGATTGATAGCACAGGGGGTAGGATAAGGGCTGCCTCTACTAGACTGGTTGTCTCGGATTTGGGGAAGAAAATCCTCGAAGCCCTGACTTTGTATGATTATCTTTTTGTCCGTCCAGGGTCTTATGAATATAATGATTGTGATTTCGGCTATGTTTTGACTATTTCTGGTAATAACGTGACTGATTATGACCAATCTAGCTGCAATCTCGACACCCAAAATGATCCTCAAATCGTACTCGAGTCTGATGAGCTCGTTGTCAAGTCCAAAGAAGACATCAATGATATCACTTATGACAGCACCGATAACAAAGAGCTAACTCTCGAGCGTCATGGTACACCGCTTGCCATCAACTTAGATCTTTCCAATGAAGAGGAAGAGACACCGAAGGGTTCAACAGTGATATCTCAAGAAGAAGAAATCACAGAAGTAAGGAGCGAAAAAGTGTTACCACCAAGAATAGCTCCAAAAGATAAAAGAAAATAGATAATAACTCGAGAAGAGATACCCCCACCTTTGCCAGTGGAAGAACCACATAATCAAGATAAAATCAGAGGATCATGCAAAGTAGACTACAACGTGCTAGATCATCTTAGGAAGTTGCTCACCCGACTAAGCATCTACGACACTCTGATCCTGTCAAAGGAGATGAGAGAATCTCTGGTTACAGCTTTGCTTGATCCAGAAATTTGCTTAGCTCAGTTGTCTAACACATCCTCAGATGAATTTTGCTCGTTGAGAGAATAGTCAGGGGTAACCTTCACAGATGAAGACTTGTTGCTCGGTACCGCCGACCACAACCGTCCGCTCTACATCTCAGTCAACATCGGCAGATTCGTGTTGTCTAGGGTTTTAGTGGATCCTGGGGCAGCTCTTAACTTGATGAGCCTACAGAAATTGGCCTATTTGGATATTGAATCTCAAGAGCTTACGTCCGATAAGATGATGTTAAGAGGATTCAACCAAAAGGGAGAAAGAACACTTGGATCAATTACATTACTTATGAAGGTTGGAGAACTCATAACAACCGCTAAATTTCATAACATCGACGCCGAGACCTCGTTTAACGCTCTATTAGGTCGACCATGGATTCATGAGCACAATATGGTTCCATCATCTCTACACTAGTGCATAAAATACTGTAAAGATGATCAAGAAAATTGCATCAAGGGAGACCTACAACCATTTTCAGTGCATGAAGTTGGTGTCCATCCAGATGCTGCCTACTACGCGCCTCCAAAGAAGATTGTCTTCTCGCTCAAGATTTTGACAAACAAAGATGAAGATTTAGAAAAATCACAAAAAGGAGGCCATACAACTCCGCTTCAACAACCTTCTACCACTCCCTTACAACGTGTTGGTGGAGGTTCTTCTAGTTCTCGCAGTCGAGGTCGAGGCCGGGGACGCAGACGAGGAAAGATCAATTTAATTGTTGAACGGACTAGGCCAACTATCAACATTGGTGATGAAGATAGTTCTGAAGATGAAATAATGATGACAAAGTAAAAGAAACCTCAGTACGAGATATCCCTAGAAGATACAAGGAAGAATGAATATGAAACAATGTATGATCGGATAAACCACTATGTGAATACTATAACCCTTTCTCCAATTCTTCCGCAAAAGGTCGAGAGTTTAGAGGTCAAGGAAGTCCATAGTGTTGGTTCAAAGCCGATAAAATTTTACTGTGCCTCTACCTCTATTGAGCTTGAAAAACATGTAAATTTAGATGTTGATTCTAATGAATTAATGGAATTGCCTTTTGGTTACTTCTCACTTTGTGTTCAAAAGTTAATTCAACGGAGACACTTACCAAAATAAATACCAAAAGATAAATTTCAACTTTTTGAAAAACTATGGAATGCTAAACTCGAACTCTAAATTCAAAAGAAGGTTTCGGATTTGGTACAGTTGGACTAGTCGATGATTCTGAGTTTTGCATGGTTGTTACTAGTAAATCAGAAGAGGATTGCCTCGATATAGAGGATGACTCTAATGATCAACCAATAGAAAATGCTCCGTCAGAATTTGAGGAGGAAATTAAATCCACCGTTGATGAATTGAAAGAGATTAACCTCGAGACTGAAGAATGACCCCGACCTACATTTATCAGTTCTCTACTTGATGACGAAGAATCTGCAGAATTGGTCAAACTATTAACAGAATTCAAAGATTGCTTCACATGGAGCTACGATGAAATGTCAGGACTGTCAGCAAAGGTTGCAGTCCATAAACTTGGGGTGGACAAGAATATAACCCTAGTAAAACAGGCTCCCAGGAGAATGCGCCTTGAAATAGAACAACAAGTCATCGCCGAAGTAAAAAAGTTGACAGACGCCAACTTTGTTAAAGAAGAGCAATACCCCACGTGGTTAGCCAATATTGTACCTGTTAAGAAGAAAAATGGACAATCCGCGTTTGTGTCGACTTTAGAGATTTGAACAAGGCATGTCCAAAAGATGAGTTTTCACTAACTATACCAGAGACGATGGTGGATACCGCTACAACACATGAGATTTTCTCCTTCATGGACGGATCGTCAGATATAACCAAATCAAGATGGCTCCTGAGGATGCAACACTTACATCTTTCAGAACACCGATTGGAATTTTCTGCTACACAGTGATGTCGTTCGGCCTAAAGAATGCTAGAGCAACATATCAGCATGCAATGACGAAGATCTTTGACCACCTCATTCACAATCAAGTAGAATGCTACGTGAATGATTTGGTCATCAAAAGTAAACAAAAAATAGACCATTGGTCAATTTGAGGATCGTGATTGAACGGTTACAACAATATGACCTTAAAATGAATCCCTTAAAGTGTGCCTTTAGCATTACCTCCAGGAAATTTCTAGGATTCGTCGTCCATCATCGGAGAATCGAGATCGACCCGGATAAGATTAAATCTAACTTGGAAATTCCTCCCCCTAAAACCTTGAAGCTAATACGTTCCTTCCAGGGGAAGTTGGCATATCTAAGACGCTTTATTTCTAATCTCTCAAGTAGGTGTCAGACTTTCTCAGCATTGATTAAATAGGATGCCAAATTTATTTGGGAAGAGAAATGTCAGCGGGCCTTTGAGGGCATTAAACAATATTTAATGACACCTCCTGTTTTGGCAGCCCCTATCCCAATGAAACCATTGATACTTTATACTGCGGCTTTAGATGACTCTCTTGGAGCCCTCTTAGCCCAAGTCAATGAGGAGGGAAAAGGAAATGCGCTTTACAACTTGAGTCGTCGTCTAATACTGACGGAGATAAGGTATCCACCTATTGAGAAGCATTGTCTGGTGTTAATTTTTGCAGCTCAAAAGCTTAGACATTACATGCTTTTTCATAAGATCACCCTAATCTTGAAATTTAATCCATTGCAATATCTGATGATTCGACCAACACTCTCTGGACATTTAGCAAGATAGTCACTGATCTTATTGCAATTTGATATAAGTTTGGTTCCCCTTCATGCTATCAAGGGAGAGATACTAGCAGACATTCATGTTGCACACCCACTACCAGCTGGGTCCTCTCTCAACAACGAGTTACGAGACAAGCAAATACTACAAATGAAAATTTCTAGTGCGCAGCACTGGGAAATGTACTTCGATGGTGCGTCGTCAGCCAGGAAAGACAAAGGATCAGGCACAGTTATACCACGCAAAGCAGGGATTATTTTGTTCTTTATTACTCCAGATAAGGGTATGTTTAGGTTCTCATACCACCTGATAGAACCGTGCACTAACAATGAAGCAGAATATGAAACTTTAACCACCGGATTGGAATTGGCAATCTCAATGGATATAACAAACATTGTCATTTATGGTGACTCTCAACATGTCGTCTAGCAGGTCGTCAGACATTACAAAATTTTGAAACCAAGACTAGCAGAGTAACATCAATATATGATGAAGCTCCTTGAGCAAATTCCTGAGGTGACTTTCTACCGAATTCCTCGGGGAGATAAAGCTCATGCTGATGCTCTAGCAAAACTCGCTAAGGAAATGACATGTTCCCCGGAGGACTCTATCAAAGTCACGGTGCAAGGAAGACGAGTCTTATCTCGAAATGACTTTGAAACTCTACACAAGCCTGGAAAAGAAGAAACAATAAATACAGTTACAGACATCCATGAAGATTGGCGCAAGCAATTAATAAAATATTTGCATACTAGAAAGCTGCCAGAAGACAAGTCTGAGGCGCACCACATCACAAGAAGGACCATGTCTTACGCCCTGGTGGGAAGTGTTTTCTACAAAAGAACGTTCAACCAAATGTGGCTACGGTGTTTGAACAGAGCCGAGGCACAAAATATTGTCAAAGAGGTACATGCCAGATTGTGTGGCACTCACCAGTCAGGGCTAAAAATGAAAATGAAGATGAAAAGACTCGGGTATTATTGGCCAGCGATGATGTCGGATTGCATGAATACAGCCAGAAGATGTCACCAATGCCAAGTGCATAGGGTGGTCTTACACCAGCCTCCGATTGTGCTACACCCAACTGTTGCCTCGTGGCCATTCGAGTGTTGGGGCGCAGACATAAAAGGTCTGATAGACCCTACATCTTCTAAGGGACACAAGTTTATACTTGCCGCTATAGATTACTTCTCCAAATAGGCAGAGATAGTACCGTCATGTGAGGTTACGACATAGCACGTCCTTAAATTTTTCAAAAGCTAGGTTGTCTATCATTTTGGAGTATCGTGAAGAATAATCTCTGACAATGGGACATCTTTCAAAAGTACAAAGATCAACAATTTCGTCAGAAGACATAAGATAGACTGGAGATACTCTACAATTTATTATCCCAGAGCAAATGGTCTGGCTCAAGCTTTCAACAAGACACTGATACAAATTTTGAAGAAAACACTGGTTGAAAACAAGAGGGATTAGCATAAAAAACCGTTAGAAGCCTTGTGGGACTACCAGATGACTTTTAGGACTCCCACTCAGTTTACACCTTATATGCTCGTGTGCAGGACCGAGGTCGCGCTACCGCTAGAAATCCAGACACCATTTCTCAGAGTCGCCGTTGCCAACCAACTCACAACGGAAGAAAGTGCAAACTCAGACTTGAAGAACTGGAGAGTCTCGAGGGAAAATGATTAGAAGCACAACAACATTTGGAGCTCTACCAGGCAAAGATGGTACAAGCCCATGACAAATTGGTCCGCCCGAGGACATTCAAAATTAGTGACCTCGTACTTGTGCTCAAAAGACCTATTCTTGCTCGTCGCAAAATAAGTGGGAAGTTCGAGCCAACTTGGAGGGGACCATTTATCATTGAGAAGGTCTATACAAAAGGAGCCTACCAGTAAGTGGACTTTCAGAGTGAAAGACCTATGTTACCGATAAATGGGCGATAACTCAAAACCTATTACGCAACCTGATGCTGCTTAATACCGCTTGCCTCTGCTTTCTTTGAAACTTTAAAACTGTGATTGCTTTAGGGTTATCTATGTGGCCAAATGTCTATGACCGGGTCCAAATTTTGTAATTAACCTCATATATAATGAAAATTTTGAAAAAGTATTAAACTTCACACGTTCTCTTTTCTACTTTCGAATTTAAATATCTTGCTAAATTAAATGAAACTCACACATAAAATGAATAATTCTCTTCATCAAAACAAACTAAAATTTAATTTAATAAATACTTTATTTTGTTCTTGTTCGTGCCAAGCTTGGGCCCACTAACGTTTTTCTTCTCGTCTCCAGAAAAATGTCAGGATAGAGGTTGATCTTTGCCTTTTAAGACGACTGGAACCTCACACTGAATGAAGAGATGGCGCCGTAAGGAGGTGTCATAGATTTCAATGTGGATTTCAACCAAGTTGATATGGACTGAGAGGGTCCTCTAATAGACATAGTCAACAGTAAAGAAAAGGAGGGACTGTCTTCACTATTGTGGGTGACCACTCAAGACAATTTGTCACGCAAAGGTAAAAACGTGATAGCGGAACAAGATCCAAAGGAGGGGCCCAGCCGTCTGTCCTCCATGGTAGCTACTCCAGCAAGGGACCTAATAGCCGCCCGTAATGAACGATTATCAAATACTCCGCTCCGTAGGATGCAGCGTAGAAATGCCAGCGGAAAGAAATAGAGAGCCTTTCTGCGACACGAACGCAAATGCTAGAGAGACATAAACAGTTTTCTTACCCCCATTCATGAGGGACATATTTACGACCCAGATCTAAGAGAAACTTCTGACAGCCTGCCGACTACAGATGAAGAGTCAGGCTTTGTGACAGAATCAGATGTGCTCCCAGTTCCAGATATCTTATGCAGTGGTTGCCCAACATACAACGTTGAGGTACCAGTCAGGACATCAGTCACGGGCGCATTTGTAGAATGCCCGGACTGCAATGTTCTGCATCTACAACATTTCAGTACATTAGAAGAATACACTTCAAGCACCAACGAGTCTCAGACTCCAAACTTTGCGACAAATGAAACATATGTCCCACTGAGGACGGATCAACGCGCACCATGGAACCCAGGATCATACATTCCACTAGAGGCTGAATCTCATATTCCGGATCGACCAACATCAGTTTGGGTTTCTATCGAGGCTCAAAGGAAGGAACGCCCACGGCAGCTGCCAACTTCTGGTATGGTAGAATACTACAATATAAGCAGAGTAAATAAAAGAGAATTTGAGTTCTATGAAGGAGTTCAGGGAAAGTTCGTCAAAATATTGGAAGGCCTGGAGTTATATCCCATGGTTTTCTCTGTCACTGATGAAAAGAGTATTCTGGACTGCATCTTCAATTTAAGAGACAAATGCCAAGCGGGGCTTCTCATGGAGAGAACATATTCTGAGCTGAAGAAATGGATGAGGGGAAAGGGAAGAATCACCATCCAATGCGGCTGTTGCTACAATTTCACAAACGATTGACATGGGAATCCACCTGGGATCCTCAGATACGACTAAGTGGATCCGTTGCCACCAATAATAAAATGGATGATCAAGAGAATGGTCAAGTGGAATATTCTACCCGCTACTGCATTCCCAACAGTTACATCATTAATATTTATGAAGAAGGTGATTGCATTCCCCCACACATCGACCATCATGATTTTGTGAGGCCTTTCTGCACGGTCCCGTTCATGAGTAAAAGCAATATTCTATTTGGAAAAGAAATCGATATAGTCGGCCTTGGCAAATTCAGAGGACCTGTGGAGATTCCTCTTCAAGTGGGTTCAGTACTTGTCCTAAAGGGCAACGGTGTAGAAGTTGCCAAGCACTACATTCCAGGAGTGCGACACCGTAGGGTGTCTGTAACCTTCCGTTGAATGGACAATAGCAAAATACCATATGGATTCCGGCAGGACCTAGACCTGGAGGAGTTATTTCCATACAAGCTATGAGAAGGTTGTACCTCTAAGTACATGCAAAGGGAACTCTTATCTTGGAGCATGACTTAGAAGGTCTGCTTAATCAGGAGCTCAACATACCTGGCACAGAGGGTTCACTTACTTTCTTTTAACAGCATGACTTGTATTTGATATATTTAGTTTACGATGTACTCATTGCATGAGATGACTCCCAATGTATTTCAGCATGGATTACATAATGTACCTTTTGAGGCATTAGCCTATGTCTGATTTATGGCATCCCTTTTTGGAGAAAATTAATGAAAATTTCTCCCAAATTGTGCCTTTTTGTCAGTTTCCTTTTTGTGTGATGGATGAAAACTGCAAACCATGCGATGGTTCAGAATTTCAATGAACAAAGAATGAAACAACAAATCTTCAACAATAAATAAAATTTAAAAAAAAAATAATCACCAACAAATAAACAACAAAACAATTTTCTTTCAGAAATCAACCAATTAAAATTAAAACTTTAAAAACATATTTTAAAGAATTAATTATGATAAAAACAACAAGAAAATGAAATGAACATGTTGGGTGGATGCTTCCATTTTCGAAATTTCCTACTCTTAGTGCGCGCAGCACAACCATCGTTATCTACCTTAACTCTCTTCACATCCTCGTAGAATTTTGCATTCGGCACAAAACCTCACAAAGCTTTACAAGTCTTCTACAAAATCAACCTTTTCACATGATACACTTCTGCAAACTCAGCACCCCAAGTCCTTTATAAATTCCAATCCTTACATCTTTAAATCAACATCTAAATCCTGATTCTCACATTTCGAGGTTGATACCTAATTTTCAACTCTATCCTTCAAATTGATACTTACATTTCAATTCTCTCATCTTCAGTTTGATACTTACATTTCAATTTCATCTTTCGAGATTGATACCTAAATTTTGACTCTCTCCTTAGAATTGATACCTACAATTCAATTCTCTCATCTTCGAATTAATACTTACATTTCAATTCTCATCTTTTGAGATTGATACCTGAATTTTGACTCTCTCTTTGGAATTGATACGTATATTTCAATTCTCACATCTTTAAATTGATACCTACATTTCAATTCTCACATCTTCGAATTGATACCTACATTTCAATTCTCACACCTTGGAATTGATATCTACATTTCAATTCTCACATCTTTGAATTGATATCTACATTTCAATTCTCACATCTTCGAATTGATACCTACATTTAAATTCTCACATCTTCGAATTGATACCTACATTTCAATTCTCACGATCTTGGAATTGATACCTACATTTCAATTCTCACATCTTCGAATTGATACTTACATTTCAATTCTCACATCTTCGAATTGATACTTATATTTCAATTCTCACCATCTTCGAATTGATACCTACATTTCAATTCTCACCATCTTGGGATTGATACCTACATTTCAATTCTCATTCTCGAATCAGTCCTACATTTCTGATTCATTACATTCGAGGTCGGTCCTTACATCCCGACTCTCTCTCTCTCTCTTTTTACATTGATATCTGAATTTCAATTCCCACCTCGAGGTCAGCACTTACATACTGACTCCCATCCATTGGAAATCTTTGAAATTGCATAACTCAAAGTCCACTCTCCAATCCCTAGTGAGAGTCCTTACTTCTTGACTTGATCAAACACACATCTGCTAATTCTCCAGCAGAAACAAATCACACACACGACCCAACACATATTTTCGGGTCTGTTGACTTAGAGGTTGTATTGGTTTTTTTATCACGTTGGTCAACACCAATATGCGCGGTGTGCTTGCCTAGCACACCTCCCATATTGGGGGTCCATCTGTTGACCTCACTTTTGGTTGAGGTTTAGTTTTTTCCCTTTTAGTAGCCTAAGGTCTAGCCATAGGATTTTCCTATTGACTATTCATAGAAAACTAGACATGGCACCCTCACCACTAGAAATTTCAAACTCTTTCCTACTCAACTTGAAGTTCCACATGTTGGTCTCAACCTCTAAGTACTTAGTAGGTGGGATCACTATTGGGGAAACTCAAGATGAGTCACCCTTAGGACTGTTGGACCTTAAGGTTAACCCTGGGTGTTGATTTGGAGCTAAGGCACTCACAACACTCATCTACACTCATATGCACCCACATTCACTCACAACCCTAAACTCAAATTTCTAGTCCATATCCCTTGATCTTTTTGGGATACTCATGTATATGGTCCCCTAAACCTACTAGCCCTGGGCTATGATCTATGTAGAGGACCCAAAATTAGTTTTACATTGGTCTGTGGCTTGTTGGTGATGATTGGTACCTCAATTCTACCAAAATACTCATCTTGCCCTTTTACCCCTAAAACACCCCCAAATTGCCAAAATACCCCTCCATAGCTCAAAACTCCTAAAATTTCAAAAATTCCCAGAAAATTCAAATAAATCCTAAATATTACCATTTTCATTTCTCTTAACAGCTGCATGACCTAATTTGGCCAATTTGACCATCTTTAACCAAAATCTCCAAATTGCCCTTTAAAGACCCAAATTTCCCCAAATCCAATTTAAATGTCCATCAATTTGACCTCAATTGACCTCAATTTCAATCCTAAACTCAAATTAACTTTTGATATGATCAAATTAAGCAAAATCCAAGCTCAATTGGCCCATGATTTGAACCCAATTTTGAGTTAGGTTAAAGCCCCAATTTAGACCATATGACTTACTCTCACCAAATTGAACCCATAGGCTAGTAAATTGGCACCAATTAATGTTGCAAAATCTTGATAATAATCCCATACTTCAAAATCAACCATAAATTGACCTTGGTGAAGCCTCATATCCATTTGAATTTGGCTAAAATCCAAAATTCCCAAATTTAGCCCCATATTGGCTAAGTCCCCAAATTTCACCCAATTGATTGCCTTAACCCCCACATTGGCATCCAATTCATGTTGAAAACTCTTCATGAGGTCTTTATTGATTATTTACAACAATCAATTTGGACTTATCCCAAGGCTAACCCAAGCTAGACCCAAGCCTAGCCGAACTTAAACAACTTGATTAAAGTTCAAAATTCCTTCAAATTGACCCTTCAATTGAACTCAACTCCACTTCCATCCTTCACCAAAGTTGTTACTTATGATCATCAAAACCAAATGAAATAATTAATTGGGCCAATTTACATCACTAACCTAGCCCAAACCCAAGTTTTGTTCATTTGCAACCACTTGGACCCATGCATTAAATGTGACCTAACCACCCTAAAGTCACCAAATTAACTCCACCACAACCATTAGTTGGACTTAGTGACCAGTCCAAACACCATGAAACCACCTAAATTAAGACATGGACCAAAGGTTCCTCAAATCAAGGGATATTATTTCCAAAAATGCATGTGCTTAAAATATCTTTACCAAATCAAAGCATATTTGCATTAAATTGTTGTGATAAATTCCTCTGGGTTCCCCAAGCTCCTAGGCCCCTCCCCCTGGCCGGCCGGCCAACCTAGTGGTCGAAAAAGCTCAAAATCAAGAGCCACCCCCATGACACCTCACCCAAATCAAACCTAGAGGCCATCTCATCCAAATCAAACTATGGAGCTCCTCTGCCCTCCACCTAAGCACCACATTACACCTCCTAATTTGCCATGACAACCACCATAACCTCATTTTTATAAAAGGCCACCTCCATGGCCGTTAAACTAAGTGCTAAAATTTTCTTAGAGAGGCCTCTCCAAAATTCAGACAGAGCTTCCCTAAAATCCCCTGCATTCCAACCATTTTCCCTCACCGACTCCCATTGTCGGAGCTCAATTTTGAGCTTGAAACCTTGACGGAAACCAGGACATAACCAAATACATCTCCACAGTCCACCAAACTCAAATTAACTTCACCCACACCTTTACAGCAGTGAAAGAAGCCAAATCCCCAACAAATTGCCCTCTGAAATAGCCTTCACCATAGCTCTAGACCAACACCTGAAATCGAGCTTCGTCGGATTCCTACATAGGCCATACACCAAGACTAGGGACTCAATCCCTAGCCTTCTTGGACCCCAACGAACGTGCCGAGCACCTCTGATTGAAGCCTCCATTCTCAGAGCAAAGGTATAAAACTCCTCCTCCTCCTGAGCTCATTCTGATTCTCCATTTACTTTAGCTTGATTTCCTGGTACATTAACCATATGGATGTGCTCGTCTCACTTAGACGAGTCCATAGGATCAAACCCGAGGTAATTTGGTTGAGTCTTGGCTAAGATCTTAGGGTTTTGGTGTGGACGGGCATGGGATCATTCTATCGGGGATGATGACGGGGAGCCATTTGATCAAGCGTGTATCAAATGGATGAAAGAGATTGAGTCAGACAGTGCTTCAGGACATAAACAAGCTACGTGGACGACGACGTCCAACCAAAGCGCGCCACGCATGCCTTCGGAGCTGTTGTAGGTTGAGGTGGCACGCACCGTTTAAATAGATAAATAGAGCTTTTTCTTATTTATTTAAATACCCTTAACTTAGAAAATTCATAACTTTGTGTAGAAAAATCACAAAAATAAAATAAAATAACCTACTTGCTCAGTGAACAGAGGAGAATAATGTGGAATAAATTCCAAATCCATTTGATGCATAAAATAATTTTAATTTTTTAAACACTATTTTGGATCATTTGATTCTCCATGCATATTGATATATCACCTTGGTTTGAAATTTTGGCATGTTGTAGCCTCTATCAAGGGAAATATTCTCTGATTTTTCCAAAAGTCAGAGGAGGTTCCTATACAGAGATCCATATTTTTCAAGTTATTCCACATTATTTCTTTAAAATAATCATGGAAATTAGCATATTGACTAGAAAATCCTAAGAAAATTTTGGAAGGTCCACTATGACTAGAGAAGCTTTTGGAAATAATTTCATGGGTCAAATCTTTTAAAATACCCTTAAATTTTACAAACACTAAATCATTGAAATAATTAACTTTGTAAAATATAAACATTTAAATGACTTTATTTTTTATCTCCATTATGATTTATGATCCAGGGAACTCATTGTAAAAGTTCAAAATATTTTGAGGTCATTTGATAACTTAAATTGATTTTCAAAGATAAATACCACTTTTGACACTTAAATGGTTTTTAAAAATCAAAATAAAACTAAAAAAATTATGAAACTTAGTTTTTTGAGTACTCTTTGATCATGTATATTTTATAAAATTAAAATTATATTTAAAATAAAAACTTAATTTTTAGCCTATTTTAAATATTTAAATAATTAAAAATTAATAAAAATAAAAAATAAAAATAAAACTCATGGAAATGCTCTAAATTGCTTCCTAATCTCTTAGGAACAATTAAAATATTTTTCTTGACTTTCTAAATAAAGATATTGAATTTCAAAGCTTAAAAAAAAATTTAAAAGGCTAAAAATGAGTTTTCACTAAAATAATTCCAATAAATCAAGGAAAAATGAAAAAATTATAAAATTGGCTCCTCTAAGTCCTTTGACCTTAGGAAGATTTTCCAAAAGTACAAAAACTTAATTTTCACCCCCTAAAATATTTTATTTTTACTAAATAACCCATAAATTAAAATAATTCTAATAAATCACAAAGAATTCAAAAAATTATGAAATTTGGTCTAAATGCTTCTCTAGTCTAGGTCTACCTCCAGTAAAAATTTCAAGGGATTATAATTTACCTTGGTTAAGTTAGGGATTTTCTTTGAGAAATCCTATTTTTGCATGCAAATAATTATATAAATTAAATGAAATTTTGAAAAATCAAATTTTCTCCTCTAATGTCTTAATTGACCCATGAATGTGGTAGGATAAAAACTTCAAAGTAATTTAAATTGAATTTGACAAATTATGAAGTGTTAGGGCCTTAGGGGCAAATTTGTAATTTTGGAAATTTAGCCTTAATTAACATTTAGGCTTAATTTAAGGAGGGAAATGGGTAACCTTTAATCTTAATCAATTTATTTGATGCTTGAAACACAAGGCGTCAAAGAGTAGAAACCAATCCCACTTTCTTAATTAAGTTAATAAATTTCTAAATCATTAAAAATTTGGAAGTTTATTAAAATTAAAATGATCCTAGACTTAGGGGTATGACTTTTGAAGTCAATAATTAATCAATTTAATCCCAATTTTTATTTTCAAATAAAATCCAAATTATGAATCATGACCACTTCGGGTTTAACCCTTTCCAAAACTAATTAAGACACTCACCTAGGTCTTAAGGGCTTAGTGGTGACTTATACTAAATCAAAATTGACTAAATAAGGATTACAGAAATAAACATAATTAAATCAAAACACCACTAAGCCCAATTAAGGTTAAGAATTTGACTAAGTGTTCAAATTACACTAACATCCGCTTCAAGGGAATTCACTCACATAAATTTTAAATTAAATGATAAATGATAATTACCCCTTTCTTAGGGATAATTGAGACATCAATGCTCACTGAGCATTAAGGGCATTTATAGGATGAATTATTAAGCAATATAATAAGTTTAAAAAGAACTCGAGAGTTTCCACCAAGCAATGAGAAGGTAGCATGGACCTGCTTCTTTCTCTAGATCTGTTGGACATCTCAGAGATCTATTAAACTTAATATATCCTGCTTGATAAAGTCATTCTTAATTAAACTTCTATGGATCCGCTAAGATATGACATAGGGTTAGGAAAATTACAAAAACTTTACTTTTCCTGCTCTTCATAAGCTGCCTTAACATGCATTTCAAGTTTCAGGTGGTGGAACGAGAAGACTCGCCAGGTATACTTTTGCAGTTTTCAGCATTGTCTTTCTTGTACTTTCACACTGTGTCTTACATACTGTAATTTTATATCTACAAATTTGCATGCTAAACAACGATGACACCCTGCGTCAAAACTAAAACTATCAAGATAACCACATAACCAAAACCATAACCCGAAACCAAAATTAAAATCAACCAAGATAAAACTCACCGCCACAACATTAAAAATATAAAACAACTCAAAATTTAATCACAAACATCACACAAAACCACAACGTCAACTAAATTAAGATGTCTCTATCGGATGATCAGGAATCCCTTGGAGGAGGTAACCTATGGTTGCTAACGAGGCTTCCAATGGTTTAAATGAAATTATGGAATTCATTAAGTTGAGTTAAGTAATTTCATTTGAACTAAGTGAATCCAACAGAAAATAGTGGTTTCGGAACGAGGGAACTGTAGGATCCTAACCGGTGTCGCTCTAATCAACTTTAATATGCCCTTATAAAATTTAAAGAAGTTCAACCATAGGGCCACCTGATTTGACATCATAACTTGACACACTAAATAACTCAAACTCGTCGCAGTAAGGAGCTTGGAGCAAGCATGGGGGGTAGCACGACCATCTTCAACAACAAAAGTTGTCTTCCCCAGCTGAACCAATCTTCCTTCCTTAGGCTTAAACAATAAAGCCATAGGACTTCGAGGTTGCCTGCTCATGCAACGTAAATGATCATCTTATTTTTAGGCCTTTGCATAGCCCTTCTATACAATATATGCCCTAACTCGTCTTAGGATCCCGAGGTTGTCATTTGTCATGACCTAAATCCTCACTTCTTCCAGGCTATTTGCGTGATCGTTTCACACAGATGTAAGCCCTAACTAATAAAATTTGCAGGATGAAACACCAAAATATTTCTCCTCAAAAACTGGAGCCAAACGTTAGGATAGCTTGGGAAGTCACCAGGGTTCTCCTCAGAATCCATGACATCCCCTAGTTCTTCCTTCTTTAGATTCTACAATAAAATGTTCCAAATTTGTACCAATCCCCTTTCACACTTCTACGTCCAATTTCTTTCAAGAGTCCTATCATTTGAAACTCCTTGAAGATAATATTTCTTGATTTTTATCGAGAGTATTCTTAAGTGATTTTGGTTATTTAAGATGTAATTAACTATAGGGGCTTGCCCTTATAGGATGCATGTCCGAACCCAGCTTAATATAAACCCTATTTTAACCTTGATGTTAAATAGGGGAATTTGTCGGCAAATACAAAGGTTTAGCAGACCAAACAAACGTCATATTTTCCTTTGTTTATGTGATCGAGCCTCATCCTCAAGTCTTGTGTTTATCCTTCGGGATAGATACAGGATTTGAGGTATAGTGTTCCTTCATTTTAAACTATAAAAAAATATGGGTTCAGTTTGATTTCATACTTCAACGTCCTTTCGAAGCGGGCAACAGGATTTTGATTATGGTGACCGACAACTTCTTACGGGCAATTCCCCTCCAATCACACAAATAGCGCCGACAGCGTAAAAGGCCAAGATGAGTATTTTGGTAGAGTTGAGGTACCAACCATTATCAACAAGCCATGGACCAATGGAAACCCCATTTTGGGTCTTCTACATAGTGGTCTTAGCCAAACCATAACCCTAGGGCTGGTAGGTTTAGGGGACCATCTACATGAGTATCCCAAAAAGATCAAGGGACCTAGGCTAGAAATTTGTGTTTAGGGTTGTGAGTGATTGTGGGTGCAGATAAGTGTAGTGAGTGTCTTAGCTCTAGACTCACACCCAAGGTTAACCCTATGGTCTAGTAATCCTAAGGGTGACTCATCTTGAGTTTCCCCCACAGTGACCACACCTACTAAGTATTTAGAGGTTGAGAGAAAAATGTGGAACTTCAAGTTGAGTGGAGAAGAGTTTGGAATTTCTAATTGTGAGGGTTCTATGTCTAGTTTTCTAGGAATAGTCAACAGGAAAAGTCCTATTGCTAGATCCTAGGCTACTAAAGAGAAAAAAACTAAACATCTACCAAAAATGAGGTCAACAATGCTCTCTCATATGATCACCCTTATTTCAAAAGTTAATCCGTTGCAATATTTGATGAATTGACCAACACTATCCGGATGTTCAGCAAGGTTTTCGATGATTTTATTGCAAATCGACATAACTATCATACCCCTTCATGCTATCAAAAGACAGATTTTAGCAGATTTTCTTGTAGTGCACCTACTTTCAGTTGGGTCCCCTCTCAACGATGATCTACTAGATGAGTATATACTATAATTAGAATCTTTCAGTGCCAAGCATTGGGAGATTTATTTTGATGGAGCTTTATCAGCAAGAAAGGATAAAAGGTTATAGACAATTGCACCAAGTAGGGGTTTATCTTTGTTTTGCTAGATCAAGAAATGTTAAAGTTTTCCTACTACTTGACATAGTCGTGCACGAACAATGAGGAAGAATATGAAGCTTTTATTACTAGATTGGAGTTTGCAATATCAATGGACATCATGCATATTGCCATCTATGGAGATTCACAACTCATAATTCAGCAAATTTTCAGACAATACAAGATTCTAAAGCTGAGATTAGCAGAATACCACAGGTACGCAATGAATTTGTTAGAAAAGATCACTAGTGTAACAGTGTATAAGATTCCTAGGGTAGATAATGACAACGACTTTATATATGCTTAAAAATACAAGAATTTAATATTGCTACTAGAAGATTTAATTCCTCAGCAACAGTATCAAAACATTGACAACAATTATAGATTTGATAAAGATGTGTATATAAAATATTCAATAATGGTAAAGTCACACTTATTAACACAAGTATACGTATCACTCAAGTAATACAAGGCTCTAATGGACTCTTAGATATTGGTCCCACAAGGAGTAATATTAGAGGCTACGAACTAAGATTTTAGAAAAATAATACTTAATCACAACAATATAGTTCAAATTGCTTATCTGTCACTAATAGGTAATTGAAATAAATATGTAATTTTAATAACTCTTAAATAACTAATTCTACTAATAAAGTTTCTAATGTGAAATTCAATATATAAGAAAGCATCATTCTCCTTGTCAAGAAATTAAAGTGAATGGATAAAATGAATCAGTTCAATTTGGATTGTGTCAAATAGGAGTATACCTATTCTTTACCCTTTGGTCTAGGCATAAAGAACATTGACTAATCTTATGCTTGGCTACTGAATCTGCGGCTAGGCTGGGAGGATACCGGCTCTCACTTCGGAGGTCCCACGTTCCTTTCACCTGAGGGCTAACATCTATACTTCAGTACCCAAACGATAGGACTGAATTGAGGATTTTAGCATGTCACTCTAAAATCTCCAATTCTACGCCTGACAACTTCATTTCCCTATTTATTTGCAGCCAACTTCCAAGGGCTTTGACCTCCCTGAATCTTGGATGTAATCTTCACATTAGTTGTAAAACTCAACATATTTTAACAAATCAATTGGCCAGATTGAAAGTAAATTAAAATTGAAGTGAATATATTTTCATAACTTCTTTAACATTTTCATGGCTCAACCAATTCAGATCACCATTTCACAAATCTCAAAACAAGGAGAAAGACAGAGAAAACTACTCAGAACTCATGGGGAATATACGACAAAACTCAGAATTTATATATAAAAGCAAAGTCATACAAACTACAACAATTAAATAACGCTTATCTCAAATTTCTTCCCAAGCAAACTTCTCAAAGTTCTTCTGAATCTCTTCCTTTCTTTACAACACACAGAATTCTTCTTTGAAACATCAAGGAGGAAGAAATCTCTCACATTCCCTCCACTCTTACAATCTCTCGAAGACTTCCTCATAATCTAACCCTAAATTAAACTCTCTACACACTCCCAACACTTCATTCTTTGAAGCCCCCCCTCTAGAAGTCTCTCCATTTTCGGCCAAAATCTTCTTTTAAAGTTGTAGAAGAGTTTTACTAAGAGTTGCCTAAGCTTCCGTTCAAAAATCGTCCACATTCAATGCACCTTTAAAAATAACCGCCAAGCTCGCCATCGGCAGCCTCGAGGGCGCCATTGGTGGGCCATCTAAATTATTTGATCTGGAGTCTTGGGAAATTCTCGTCGCCAGCGCCGTTGGGCTCGCCGTCGGTGCCCTAGTTCAAATCTTCATGTTTTGGTCCTTTTCGCTCCAAATTTGCTTCCTTTTACATCTTTTTGCTCCAATGACCATAATTCATCATACCCGCAACAAAACATCAAAAATAACTTTCTTTAAAGTGCAATATCATAAAAAACAGTATAAAATAGTTATAAAAATCTCAACATAATTTCCTTTTGGTCAAAATACCCCAAACTTAACTATTACTTGTCCTCAAGTAATTTTAGTACTAAATAAAAGTTATGATCTATTGTAGAAAACTTTTAATTCAGAAATACTATTAAGTTTGATCTAAATAAATACCATAGTGATAATTTTAGAAATAATTCAAGTAATTAAATTAACTTTGTAGGTTCCAGATTATCTAGTCATCAAGTTTAAGAGTTCGAGTTTTCTATTCATTTTAAGAATGATTATATGTTGTAATATCAAGTCACTTAGAATATTCAAATGATAGGTATTTCATAAGAACACTACTAGTAAAAGATGCTAATCCATAAATATAAGTTCAGGAATGTATTTAGGTTTTCCCTTTAGATAGGTCCAGTGAAGCCAATTTTTTATTAGGCGTCTCGTCAAGCTTCACCTCACTTTTATATTTTTTTTCTTTTTTTTATTTTCTCTTTTTCATTTGGATTTCTTTCAATCCTAAATATTTTTCTTTTCTTTTCTATTTTTAAGTGAGGATTACTATATCTCGATAGTCTTTAATGATTTTGAACATCACCTTTCTTTCCCTAAATTTGAAACTCAAAGCATTCCTTTACCTTATAAATATTTCATAGCTTTTACATCATTGAGCCCCAATCTTTTCTTCTCAAATGAATTTCCAAGATTCTTAATAGTTCAAAATATAGTTTTCTTTACTTTAATTAGTTAACTATAGTCTTATTCTCTTATACTAAATATCTTAATCCACAAAATTAATTTTCATTACAAAAATATTCCTTTAAATCTACCATAATATTTAAATATCTACAAAATATAATTATCTCAACTAAACTCACTACATAAAATCATATTAATAATTTTTGAAAATATTTAAATTGTGAACATCTAATAGTTAATTTTTTTCTTCCCTCCCCCAAACTTAAATTTTTCAATATAAAATGATACAGGTGGAAAGAAAATTCTAAATATAAATCATACCTCAGTACTTTAGGCATTTTCATCATTCTAAAATTTTTGTAGTCCTCAGAATTTCTAATTCACCTGGTCTGTAACATTAGGAGCTTTCTATACATATAAATCATTAAAGAATTTGCTGGGTAATGAAACTTCGAAATAAGTACAAAACTAAACATTATACAAACACAATATTTTACTAACACATCCACAATACTAAAAAAAAATTACAATTAAAATGCAAAATAAAATAAAAATCGCATGACCTTATAATTTAATAAATTTGAACTACCACACCAAACAATTATAATAATAATTAAAAATTATCCATTTGCAACATAAAAATAAAAATGAAAGTACAAACACACAAACATTTATCTCTATTACAAAAATTATAAAAATAAAAGTAAAAGTACATAAACTACTATCATATGTCAAAATCTCAAACTATTTGTATTCTTGGTCAACAGGTGGATTGGGCTGATACTGAGTATATCGGGGGCATTTGAGAAAAGTAACATCGGGCTGATCTCTATAGTGCCGGGCCTGAGCTTCATAATAAGCTATCTCAAAATCTGAATGCCTTTGTAGGCACTCACTGTCATAATCATATCTACATTTTAATCCCCCAATTCTTTCATTTATTAGCTCTATACTCTTTTTCTGCAAGGTCAACTCATTCATTAAATCATTCAGGGTAGGGGAACTAGAGGAAAAAAGGTCATAACTAGTAGAGGGGATATCTCTACTAGTAGAAGGTTCTTGACTCCTACTCACAGTTCTCCATTTTTCATGGGATTCATATGTCTTGACATTAGCTTTACTAATGGGTTTCATAGGATAAACCCATTCATCATCACCTCTAGCTTCAACTCCAGAAAGTTGACAAAGTGCATAAATAAGGCCAGGATGTCCCAGACCTCCACTTGTTTCAATCCTTGTCGTGGTCAATATATTCTTAAAAATGATTCTCCCCTCATTTATATTTCTATTATTTTGAATACCAAAATTCAGAATAGCTCTATCTCTTGTTACCTCACTATGGTGATATGTAGGTAACAGAGTAGAGGAAATAAAATAGTGCCACGCTTTAGATGTGGCATTCAACATGGAAGCAGAAAAATTTACCTGTTCTCGTTGCTTTATCTTCCATGTTCCTTTCCCATTAGTGAGAAAGTTGATAACATCATTCAGCGGGCCCTCCATTGTACTGAAGGTTTCATAATGATAGCTATAAGAGTCTGAGAATTCATAAAAAGTGTTAATGCGGGCAGCACTAAATTCAACAGAAAATCTCCACACTTGAACGATTTCGTCCTCAGAATAAAACACATTGGCATANGGGCAGCACTAAATTCAACAGAAAATCTCCACACTTGAACGATTTCGTCCTCAGAATAAAACACATTGGCATAAAACTCTTTTACAATATTCGCTGCAGCCTTATTGGTGGTATAAGAGAAGTTTTCCTTCCTCCATTCAACAATAACTTGTTCAATTTCTCCTCTCAGACTCTCAAAAACTCGGTCTTGTATACATTTCTTCCCTTCAAATACTGAAGTAAATCTAGATTGAGCCTTTGCAATGACGAAGCGAGACTCGTCAAGCTCAAGTTGTCTCTTTTGTCGTGGAGCCATTTCAATCTAATCAAATTATAGAAAAATTCCAAAATATACTTCAAATATGAAAATAATGACTTCTAAGAGTTCAAAATTAAATTTCATGAATTTCTTCCCAATATTTTCTTCACATTCTCAAATTTTATAGATCTTCTCAATGTGGAAGAAATTCACGGTGAAAATCAAATATTTTTTAGTTTGGAGTGAAGCTCTTACCAAGAGATGATTAAATCTATTGTCTAAATGCTTTGAAATTGCTCCCAAATCTAAGATCTTCAAGCCTTAGATCAAAACTTTCATTTTTAAGAGGAAGGGGATGATAAATAGTGGCGGTTGACTGGTCAAAATCACAGTTAAGTGTGTTTTTTCAGAATCTAGCCATCGGCGGGTCTTTGGCGCGGTCAGCGAGCTCTATTGAATTAATATCCTAAGTCTTGGGAAAAGTCCGTCCTCGGCGGCATAGAGAGCATCGTCGACGAGCTCTATTGAATTTGTTCAATTAACATATTTTTGCGATTTCGATCAATTTCAAGCCTCAATGACATCCGTTCAATCATTATAGACATAAATTTTAAGTGATTAAATGATATACTAACACAAATAAACATCCACAACACACACCATCACAATTATATATAAATTCCAAGGGTTACAATACACGTTACAAGACACACCTAAGTTTGGTATTTTCGCAACCTTAATACATCAATTCAGCGTCGCAATCCAAGACACAACACTCAAAACACTAAAAACAAACATTCTATGCTCAATCTCAACTATACAGTGATCTAAAAGCAAAATTCTAAAGCAAAACAAACACATAGTTCAAAATAAATTACACACATAGACATACAGGTAGCAAGGTAAAACTACTACTCTTCAAATTCAGTGCTTGATTCTCCTCTGAGATCACCCATTGATTGAACATGAACGAAGAGGTTATAGAAGGGTCGATATGAAAATTCTTCAGTAGAGTCCTCTTCTATCAATTTCACCTTTCTCATCAATTGTATCAAACTTCTTTTGATATGTCCAGAGTGATCAAAATGTCAATTCATCCTCCAGTCTAGATGATCGTAGAAATCAGAGATATTGTTAATTGCATTCATAACATTTTGTATCGCTTTCTCCAATTTCTTGATTCTGCACAGGATCACTAGTGTTATGTCCGGAACTAAAGGTTGAATATGTAGTGAATTCTGAGACAATTGATTCATGCAGTTATGAATGCAATTCTCGGTAATAGTCATATCATTTTCATCTTCATTGGCTGGGAATCTCTCAGTTGGTTCTGAAAGCTTCCAAGGTAGAAGTACCTTTTCCCAATTTTCATAAGATACTTGGAACTCACTGCAAAGTAAGAAAATTTTTTAAGGATTTCCAAGCCCATAAGTTGATCCATGAACGATCATGCCCAAAACAGACTTCACAATTATTGATCCAATATCAATCGGCAGTCTCATTTGGTTGCAGTAATTCAGAATAACACTTTCCTTAGTAACTTTACCGATCTTCATTGTCAGTAAAAGTTTTGCAGAAATGAAGAAGTGCCAGAGTTTCAAAATAGGGTTTAGAAGTGTTGTAGAAAAACTAACATACACGTTTTCTCTCATTTCCCAGTCTTCAGTTTCGTCTGTTAAATATTGGTAGATCTCTTTCATCAGGTTTCTTGTCAGGACGAAGTTGTAATAATTGCAGACAAGAACATTCTCAATCATGTATAACTCATTAATCCATGCAGGAGTAAAATTTATCCATCTACCTCGCACATAGACAACTCCCTGGTTGATTCCATGCAAATTAGAGTAAAATTCCTTCACCACAAGAACAACTACGGTGACTGTAGTGTAGCACAACACTTCCCATCTTCGTCGCACAATCATCTCTTTAATTGATGTCGATGGATTATTCAATCCTTGATTTACGAATCATCTTTCCTTGATCAATATCTTCTTTGTCAGCACTTTGTTGAAGATTCACTATGCCTCGGCACAAATGAACTTTCTCTAGTTGAACACTCACAATCTATAGTTTTCAGGGGAATTGGACGCCATAGGGATGAATTTGGTCGAGTTTCACTTCATTTTTGGGGAAGTACGAACTTAAGAATTGAATTTTGAAGTTTAAAAGGAGTAACTCCAGCCTAAAACAGCAAAAAATCATCCATTCAAACTCTGAAAACAGCCATCCCTCCAGTCTCATCGTCGGAGGCGTCGAGGGCACCGTCAGTGAGCCTTTAGAATTTAATTTCCTGTACTCTCAAGAAAAACCCGCCGTCTGCGGCATTGATGAAGCTGTCGGCGCCCAAGGCAAAAATTTCACAGCTTCGCTCTGGTCTGAATGCGTTCCAATTTTCTCTATGGATCCAATTTTTATGATGATTCAAGTGTAAATATGAGTAGTAGAGTTCAATATTACCACAAAATAATGATAATTTCAAATAAAAACACTATAATCGCAATAAAAATAAAGATAACTATGGGTTGCCTCCCATAAAGCGCTTGGTTTAACGTCGTCAGCCTGACCTATTCAGGTATTACTCAGGTTGACTGACCATTAAAACCTCTTTAAAATTTGGTCTTTTACCCTCAAAATATGGCTTTAATCTGTGTTTATTTACTTTAAATTTATTCCCAGTCTTTTGATCTTCAATTTCAACTGCTCCGTAAGTATAAACTTGAGTCACAAGAAAGGGTCCTAACCAACGAGACTTCAATTTCATAGGGAATAACTTCAGCCTTGTATTGTGAAGCAAAACTTCTTGTGTTGGTTTAAAGTTCTTTTGGTTAATCTTGCGATCATGCCATAACTTTAGTTTCTCCTTATAAATTATGTCGTTATCATAAGATTTATTTCTTAATTCATCCAATTCATTCATTTGTAACAATCTCTTCTCACCAGTATCTTTCAAATTATAATTGAATTCTTTAATCACCCAATATGCTTTATGCTCCAATTTTACTTGTAAGTGACAAGTCTTTCCAAAAAGTAGCTTGTAAGGAGTCATTCTAATAGGAGTTTTATAAGCAGTCATGTAAGCCTATAATGCGGTATCCAGTCTAGTAGACCAATCTACTCTACTAGGGTTTACAGTCCTCTCAAGTATTTTTTTAATCTCTCTATTAAAAACTTCAGCTAACCCACTGGTTTGAGGGTGATAAGAAGTAGAAATTCTATGAATAATATTAAACTTTTCTATCAATCTCTAAATATATTTATTCTTAAAATGGGATCCTCCGTCAGTGATAATCACTCTCGGCATTCCATATCTAGTGAAAATATTTTCATTAAAAATCTTGAAACACTTTTAGTGTCACAACAAGGTAAAACTTGTGCTTCAATCCACTTTAAAACATAGTCTACCACAATTAATATGTATAAGTTCTCAGATGAAGTAATAAATGGTCCCATGAAATCTAATCCCCAAACATCAAAGATCTCAACTTCTAACATGAAATTCAGAGGCATTTCATTTTTTCTAGATATATTGCCTACTCGTTGGCATCGATCACAAGTTTTTATGTATCTGTAAACATCTTTAAAGAGAGTAGGCCAATAAAATCTAGTTTGTAAAATTTTATAAGCAGTTTTATCAATCCCAAAATATCCTCCAAATTCAAAATCATGACATTTCTGAATGATTAGTTCAGTTTCTTCATAAGGTATACATCTTCTTATAATAAGATCCTTACATTATTTATATAAATAAGGCTCATCCCAAAAATATGCTTTCGCATCATGAATGAATTTTTTTTGTTGTTGCAATGTCAACATATGTGGCAAAATATCACTTACAATATAATTATCAATATCAACATACCATGATATTTTCTACTCATTAATATTATAAAGTTGTTCATTAGGGAA
>NEWO01000394.1:397159-421937 GCA_003013225.1 Phalaenopsis aphrodite
CATAACTCCACAACTTTTTTAGGATAATTTAAGCATGCGTCAAATGATGTTCCAAATACAGAGAAATCATCCATAAACACTTCTAATCCATCATTAATTAACATACTAAATACAGACATCATATATCTATGGAATGTTGCAGGTGCATTACATAATCTGAAAGGCATTTTTTGAAAAGAAAAAGTCCCAAAAAGACTAGTAAATATTATCTTTTCTTGATCCTCAGGAGCAATAGACATTTGATGGTAGCCGATATATCCATCTAAAAAACAAAAATATTTGTGCCTAGCAAGTCTATCCACTATTTGGTCTAAAAATGGTAAAGGGAAGTGATCTTTCCTAGTGACAGTGTTTAATTTTCTATAATCAATGCAAGTATGCCACCTAGTAACTTGTATGATAGGTATAATTCATTATGCTCTTTTGCTTCAACATTCACTCCTCCTTTCTTAGGAACACAATGAATTGGACTTACCCAAGCACTATCTGAAATAGGATATATAATTCCAGTGTCAAACAATCCTTCTTGACTACTTCTTTCATCATTGGGTTTAATCTCCTTTGTGGATCAACTCTTGGTTAATATTGTTCATTCAATATAATTCTGTGCATACAGATTGAAGGTCTGATTCCCTTAATATCAGCTAAGGTCCAACCAAAAGCTTTCTTATATCTTTTTAATGTATCTAAAAGTCTTTGCTCTTGCAAATCATTTAACTCTAAATATATAATAGCAGTTAATGTAAATGAGTTTCTTGGAAACACATACTTCAAGTGGTTAGGCAATATTTTTAACTCAAGTTCAGGTGGTTTTATAATTGACAGAACTAGATTCTTATCAGCATTTCTTGTAATATTCAGCATCTCAAATCTTTCCTGAACATAATTTAATTGTTCATTTTTTATTTCGTCCAAAATAACTTCATCTTTGTCTTCAAAATGTTCTTTTTCTTCAAAATGTTCTTTAAAATGCTCGTGCAATAGATGTTCACTAATTTCCATGCGAAAACATTCGTTATTTCTTTCAACAGTGGGGTATTTCATAGATTTCGCAATGTTAAAAGTCACTTCTTGATCGTTAACTCTCATAGTTAATTCTCCCTTTTGAGCATCTATCATACCTTTTCCACTAGCTAAAAAAGGTCTCCCTAAATATATAAGTATTTCTTTATCTTCCTTCATATTTAAGACAATGAAATCCACAGGAAAGATAAATTTATCAACTTTTACTAACACATCTTATATAACTCCCTTAGGATAAATAACTGAACGATCCGCTAACTGAAGAATTATAGAAGTAGGTGAGACTTCTCATAATCCTAATCTTTTGAAAATTTATAGAGACATAAAATTAATGCTAGCTCCCAAATAACATAAATCTCTTCCATAAAATTTTTCATCGATAGCACACGGTATAGTGAAACTACCTTAATCTTTTAATCTTTCTGGAAGCTTTTCCTGAATAATTGCACTGCACTCTTTGCTAAGTTCAACAGTTTCATTATTAATGAACTTCCTTTTCTTGTTCAAAATATCTTTCACAAATTTTACATAATTGGACATTTGCTCTAAAGCTTCTACAAAAGGAATACTTACCTTTAATTTCTTAAGAATTTCTAAAAATATAGAGAATTATTTATCCTTTTTGTGTTGCTTCAATCTTTGAGGAAACGGTGGTGGAGGTTTCTCCACAGTAATTTTCATTGGTGTAAGTCGATATTCTAAATTTGGGTATTCATGATCCTTTTCTTTCTCTGTATCCACTTTCTCTTTTTTAGTTTCCTTTTCTTTCTGCACTCTTGTTTCAAATTCTTTTCCACTTCGTAATTGTATCGCTTTTATCTGTTCTTTTCCTTGATCTTTAGGATTTGGTTCCACAACACTAGGAAAATTTCTCAATGTTTGGTTACTAAGCGCAGTAGCGATATGCCCCAATTGGTTTTCAATATTCTTGATAGTAGTTCCTTGATTTTGTAACTGGTTTCCTTGAATTTGTAATTGATTTCCTTGATTCTGCAATTGTTGACCCATGTTTAGTATCATCTCTTCCATAGACAACTTCTTTTCCTTAATTTAAGTGTTCTTGTTAAATCCTGGATGATAAGAAGGTCTATAATTATCATTTCCTTGGTTGGATGAATTTCCCAATGGATTCACTAGGTTGTTCGCCCATTGTTGATTTGTAGAAGAATTGTTATTCTAATTAAAATTAGGATGATTCTTCCAACCTGGGTTATAATAGTTTGACTAAGGATTGTTGGGTCTATTGTTAATCGCATTTAAAGTCTCATACTAAGGTTGAACATCCACAAATTGCCTAGATGAATTCTCTTCCATCATATAGGTGTTGGAGAATAATTCATTCCATAATGATATAATTTCATTAATTATACAGCAATTTGCGAAGCTAACATAGATATTGCATCAGAATCGTGGATACTAGCTACTCTTTTAGGATTTACCCTTTCAGAGGGCCATTAAAAATTGTTGGTAGCCATCTCTTCTATTAACGAATAAATCTCGTCAAAAGGTTTTGACATTAAAGGACCACTCCGCAACAACATCTATAATCAATCTAAGAGATCTCACTAATCCATTATAAAAAGTTTGAATTATCAACCAATTTGGTAACAAATGATGAGGGCACTTCCTAAGAAGATCTTTAAATCTCTCCCAAGCTTCATATATCGACTCTCCATCAATCTGACAAAATAAGGTTATGTCATTTCTAAGTTTAGCAGTTTTGGATGGAGGGAAATATTTGGATAGAAATTTCTGTCAAAGTTCTCCCCAAGTTCTAATATATCCAGGTGCTAACTAATTTAACCACATCTTAGCCTTCTCCCTATGTGAAAAAGGAAAAAGTCTAAGTTTAACTGCATCGTTCGAAACTCTGTCATATGTAAAGGTAGCACAAAACTCTAAAAATTTAGTGAGGTGTAAATTAGGATCTTCATTTGGTGTACCTCCGAATTGATTATTTAGTACCATTTGGATAATAGCAGGTTTAAGCTTAAATGAATTAGCAACTACATCAGGATTTTGGATAGATAAGTGAATTTCATCTGCTGTAGGACTCACATAATCTCATAAAGGTCTAGGTTGATGTTCATTTTCTATTCCTTGATTGTTCACGTTGTTTTCCATTGTGTCAGGATTTCTAGGTTCTTTTCTTAGTTTTCTAATTCTTCTAAAAGTACGTTCTAATTTTGAATTGCATGGTATATGATTTTCTGGTCCAAATTTATGCATACAATTAAAATCAGTACGTAAAAAAATAGTTAACTAGATATGAAAATAAGTTGCAATTTATATAAAAGTTTTCTAATAATCATAATTTGTCTGTTACTCTAATTATGATTTTTTTTACTCCTCGACAGCGACGCCAAAAACTTGACAGCAATTTTATATATGCTTAAAAATACAAAAAAATTGATACTATTGCTAGAAGATTTAAGTCCTCGACAACAACGCCAAAGACTTGACAACAGTTATAGATTTGATAAAAATATGTATAAAATATTCAATAATTGCAAAGTCACACTTATCAACGCAAGTATACGAATCGCTAAAGTAATACAGGGCTCTAAGGGAGTCCTGGATATCGATCCCACATAGAGTAATACTAGAGGCTGCGAACTAGGATTTAGAAAATGAATACTTAATCACAACAATACAGTTCAAATTGCTTATTTATCACTAATAGGCAATTGAAATAAATATGTAATTTTAACAAACTTTTAATTAACAAATTCCACTAATAAAATTTCTAATGTGAAGTTCAATATATAAGAAAGCATTCTTCTCCTTGTTAAGAAATTAAAGTGAATGGATACAGTGAATTAGTTTAAATTTTTTTGTGATAAATAGGAGCATACATATTCCTTTCCCATTGGTCCATGCAAAAAGGAACATTAACTAATCCTATGCTTGGTTACTGAATCTGCGGCTACGTTGGGAGGATACCAGCTCTCACTTTGGAGCTCCCATGTTCCCCTCGCCTAAGGGCTAACATCTACACATCAGCACCCAAACGATAAGACCGAATTGAGGATTTAAGTCTATCACTCTAAAATCTTCAATTCTACGCCCGATAATTTTATTTCCCTATTTATTTGCACCCAACTTTCAAGGATCTTGACCTCCCTAAATCTTGGATGTAATCTTCACTTTAGTTGTAAAAATCAACATATTTTAACAAATCAATTGGCCAGATTGAAAGTAAATTAAGATCAAAGTGAAAAGATCATCACAACTTCTTTAACATTCTCATGGCTCAACAAATTCAAATCACCATTTAACAAAATCTCAAGATAAAGATAAAGACAGAGAAAACTACTCATAACTCATGGAGTAGATACGATAAAACTTAGAACTTATATATAAAATCAAAGTCATACAAACTTCAATAAGTAAATACCACTTATCTCTAATTCCTCCACAAGCAAACTTTTTGAAGTTCCTCTGAATCTCTTCCTTTCTTTACAACACACAGATATCTTCTTCGAAGCGGCAAGGAAGAAGAAATTTCTCACTTTCCCTCCACACTTACAATCTCCCAAAGAATTTCTCACAATACTAACCCTAAATTAAACTCTCAACACTCTAAAAATGACAAAAACTCAGTAGACACCACCACGAGGCTCCTTTTTTTTGGCCCAAATGTTTCTCTTAAAGTTGTAGAAGAGTTTTCCAAGAGTTGCCTAAGCATCCCTTCAAAAATCATCCACATTCAATGCATCTCTTGAGATAACCGTCGTCCTCGCCATTGGCGGCCTCGATGGCGCCGTCGGCAGCCTTATAGAATATTTGATTCAGGACTCTAGGGAAAAACCTGTCGTCGGCGCCATTGGGCTCGCCGTCGGCACCCGAGTTCAAATCTTCATATTTTGGTCCTTTTTGCTCCAAATTCGCTTCTTTTTGCATCTTTTTGCTTCAAGGACCATAATTCAACATAACTGAAACAAAACATCAAAAATACCCTTTTTTAAAGTGCAATATCATCAATATTAGTATAAAATAGGTATGAAAATCTCAACATATTTTTCTTTGGTCACATACCTGTCGATTCTTCTTGCTCCTCCACCTGAAATGTTAGCTTTGGCAATATGTTTATAATTTTACAAAGAATTTAAATTGCAGGAGTAGATGAAGGTATAGCTACCAGCCCCTCAAGTTATGACTTTATTATGTCTTGGAAAATCTTAGTGGATAATTTTAGAACAAAATATAGCAAGTTCAATTTGCCCTTCAAAATATCCAAGAGATTTCAAAATGCTCGGGGCATGACCCTAAACCACTTTGAAGATTTCTTGAAATATTTCAAGTTTATTTTGAACATAACATATTTTTCTAGTGATCATCTAAGGTTAAACTAAGGTTATCCCATTGCTTAAAGAAACTTAATGTTCTATTTATCCCAAATCTATGACACTCGATTAATCAATTTATATTTCATTTAAGAGTTATGTGGGTGGAAATTTAGGTAAGTTAAGGTTTTAGTTTCCAAAGTTAAAATTTGACTTGGAGTGTAAAGAGGTGTCAATCATCAATCATGTTATCTTTTAAATCTAACCAAACAAGTTTAAATGTCAAGCCTAGGTCATTACCAAGCCTTGAACAATCACAATAGGTGAAATGGTCATTAACATAAATTTGATTTAAATGACATGCATTCTTATTGAAAAATCATATTATCATCAATTATGGGCTTGAAATTAATGAAATATTATTTTCCTAACTCAATCCCTTCACTTAAGAATCGTTTAACTTTGATTGACTTCCAATTCATGACAATTAAGAGAATTACAATTTTATTCCCATTATAGAAAATGTGTAAAGTAAATTCCTACCTTTTAATCCCGTTGTATTTCAATCATCCAAAAATGTTCAAAAGGATAAAAATTACCCATCTTTCCTTTATCTTGATTAAGGCACCAAAGTCTAAAGCTACTCTTCAGTATTTGGGGCTCTTCACTTCATAAGTCATTAATTAAAACTCAAATGACTTTGAGAATTTTTTAGAGCATCTTATCCATGAGTTAATTAAAACATGAGAGAAGGAAATGTGGGTTTTCAAAATTTAATTTAATTTAAATAATTACTTAAATTTAAAACGTAGTATTTTCAAAGTTTATTTTACTTAACTATTCAATAAAAAGGTTTTTATTCATGAGAAAATCATTAGAGGTCCCCTTAGGTCAGAGAAACACTTAGATAAAATTTCATGATTTTTTTGAATTAAATTTTGTAATTATTATTAATTTTTATGATTATTTTGAATAGAAAACATGTTTTATTTACAAAAATTATTTTTTATATTTTTATTAAACCCCTTTGAGCCCATGGAACTAGAGAAAACATTTTTCATTTTTATAATTTTTTATTTATGTATTATAATTATTATAATGGGAAAATAAGAAAAATTCATTTATGCTTTTAAAACATATTTTTAACTTAGAAAAATTAGGAAAAATAACCTAATGAATTCTAGATGATCACGGAACAATCAGGAATATTTTTAAATATTTTGGTATTTTTGGGATTTTTAATTATTTTTAATTTTTTAAAATTCAAAATAAAGCTAAAAAATCAAGTATTTTCTCAAAATTTACTTTTATTTTCCCTATGTGACCTTTATCTCAAGGAACTTCAAAAACCACTTTTTAATATTTTCCCAAGTGTATTTAATTTAATATAATTATATTTGTACAAAAATACAAGGTTTCTTAGAAAATCAGTTTTAGTGCTCAAACTTAGTCAAATAATTTTTAATTTTTAACAGTGGGTAAAGATGATTATTAGACACAGTGTAGAACTAATTTTGTTAATTTTTAATTATTATTTAATTTACATAAATTAAAGCAATATATATATACATTTAATTAACTATAAAATGTACAAAATAATTCAAATCATCATATCATTCTTTCTGAGGTTCTCTGACCATAAGAGACCTACTGGAATTATCTCCATAATTATCCAAATGGTATTATAATTTTTATAATTAAAATAAGCTAATTAGTCATCTTAGCTTGAAAATTAAAGTTAGAAGCATAGAGATGTCCTTTGACCTTGGAAAACTCAGAGGACATAACCTCTATCATGAGGAACAAACCCTTAAAATTTCAAGCCATGGTGAGCAATGTTTGATCATAATGAATTAAACTACTCTATAGAGTATTGAATTCATTAATAATCAAAGAGTCATTAAAGAAATTTTTTTTTTGTCCACATTATTCTCCTCTGATCACTGGGCGAGAAGGTAATTTTATTTTATTTTTATGATTTTTTTAGAGAAAGATATTGATTTTTTTAAGTTCAGAATTTTAAATAAATAAAAAAAATCCATACTTTTCTAGTTAAACACAGAGAGCTAACTCATCCTTGTCTGCTCCGAGCTTCCACGCGGCGCTCTGCTATTCAACATCGTCAGCCACCTCAACTACCACGCGACCCACCTTTTCGTTCCAAGAGTTCATCTAATGTGATCTCAACTATCTTTCCGATACATATGTGATCGGGCGACATCCGTTCATTGTCCTCAAACAAGCTAATCTGATAATTGTTCACACTAAAATGTAAAGATCCTCATCTAGACTCAACCAAATCGTATGGGGTTTGTTCTCATACCTTCATCTACTTAAGACAAGTATATATATAGCTTATATGGTATGAAATACAGTAAATATGTCTGGAAAATCAAATGAAGCTCGATTTAGCGTTGATGTTTTATACCTTTGTCGGAGATGGCAGACCTCAATTAGATGATTGTGGCAGCTTTGATTGGGTCCAATAAAAATCTAGATGAAGTCCTATGCCCTGGTGAATTTTCTTAGTATGATTTCAATCAAAGTGGATTTCAGGTGTTGGTCTAGAGCTATGTTAGAGGCCCTCTGTGATGAGGCTTTTTTGGGGAATCAGATTCGCTCACTCAGAAGATGGTGTGTGTGCAATTAAATGAAGTTTGGTGGAGTGTGGAGCTTTGACAGCAAGTGTCCTAGTTTTCCCTGAATTTTGAACTCAAAATTGAGCTCTCACAGAGGAATCAAGAAGGGGAAAGTGGTGGGCTTGAGCTTAGGATTTCTTGGAGAGTGTTTGGAAGAAATTGGACATAGTCTCCCCAAAGAAATTGGTTTCTCCCCATAGCTTGGTCGTGGAGAAGGTGAGCTTAAATAGAGAGGCTTGGGGTGGAGCTCAGGGCCAATTAATGGGTGCAATAAGCTGCTTATGTGGAGGGAAAAAGAGCACCAAAGAGCAATTGGGGTTGGACAACTTGAATAGGTTCAATTAGGTTTGAATTTGGTGAGTTCTCTCTCAATTTTGGGGTTTCTTGGTGATTAGGGAGCTGGACAGTGCAGAGGAGGTGGTCAGGTGGTCAGGTGGGCCAGTGGGAGGGTTAATTATGATTAACTTTTAATGGTTTGGCATGATGGTGGGGATATCTTGGTTTAGACCCAAAAATGGGATGAAATCCCATAATTTACGAAACCATTAGTCCATAGCTTCCCTTGGATAGTTCTAGAGGGTTTGGCTTGGTCCAAAGTGTGCACCTAATGGTCATGGTGGTCTTTGGTTGGTCAATTTTGCTTGGTTAAGTTAAATTTGGTGAAATGGTCCAAGTGGGTCAAGTTGGCTTGAAGTTGGGTTTTAATTGGGCTAGACATGATTTTAAACTCAATTTATTAATCAATTTGATGTATATGATTTTCACAGAGATTTTAGAGAAGAATTGGAGTGGTTTTGAGTTCATTTGGAAGTTCAATTTAAAGGAATTTGGTCCTTTAGTCAATTTGGTGGTTGAACTTGGGTTTAGGCTAGGCTAGGTTTGAGCTAAGTCCAAATTTATAGCTAAAATTGGTCTAGGGGAATGTCATAAAGAGTTTTCAACATCAATTTGGTGCCAATCTTGGGGTTAGGGCATTCAATTTGGTGGAATATTAGCATGTGGCTAAATTGGGGCAAATTTGGGGATTTTGAATTTAGGTTGAAATGGAGTGGAATTGAGGCTTTAGCAAGGCCAATTGAAGGATCAATTTTATTTTTTGGAATGTTAGGATTACTTTGGGATCCAAATTGAGGAAATTTAGTGGGCTATGGAGTTCAATTGAGTGAGATTGAGTCATATGGTCAAAATTGGGGGTTTTGGTTTAGATCAAAATTGAGCTAAAAGTACAAGTCAATTAAGCTTAAATTTGGTTTAAAATGATCACACACATGATGAATTTGAGTTTAGAGTTGAAATTGGGGAAAATTGGAATGAGATGGAGGGACATTTTGGGTGATTTGGAGAAATTAGGCATTTAGCGGCAATTTGAGATTTTTGTCAAAATTGGTCAAATTGGGTTTAATTGAAGGGTTAAAATTGGTTTTGAAGTCACTTGAAATGATTTTTAGGGTTTTGGGAAAGTTTGGGCCTCCAAGGGTATTTTTGTAATTTTGGCAAATTTGGTGGTATTTTGGAAATTTTGAAAATTTTGGGATGTTTTGGGCAATTTGGGTAGTTCAAAATGGTTTGAAATGATAAACCATTTTAGTTATTTTAGGTGAAATTGGGAATTTTGGTCAAGTTTGGGGTTTGGCAGTGCTTTAGTAAATTTGATAGATTTTAGGGCAAAATGTTAAGTTTAGTATTTTGGTAAAATGAGGTGCCAACCACCCTATTTGAGTTATGGACCAACGGAATCCTCTACTTTAGATCCTTCACTTATTGGTCTTCGCTAGACCTTAGCCTAGGGCTAGTGGGTCTAAGTGACCATCAACATGAGTCTCCCAAAAGATCAAGGGATCAAAGCCAACAAGATTGGTTTAGGTTTGTGAGTGGGATGTGGTGTACAATTGAGTGCAAGTGAGTGAACTAGCTTTAGACCAAAACCTAGGGCCAACCTTAAGGCCATGTAGTCTTATGGGGATGTTCCTTGAGCTCCCCCATATTAACCCCACCTACTAAGTGTTAGTGGTCAGGACCAATATGTGGAACTTCAAGTTGAGTAGGAAAGAGCTTAGAATTTCTAATGATGAGGATTCCTTTTCTATTCATCTTGTCAACAGGAAAGTCTTATAGCTCGAACCTAGACTAATAAGGAGGAAACTAGACGTCAATCAAAAGTGAGGTCAACAGAAGAAGATCTTTGATGACCTCATCCACAACCAAATGGAGTGTTATGTAGATGATTTGTTTATTAAAAGAAAAAAAATAGAACATCTGTATGATTTGAGGATCTTGTTCAAATGATTTTAAAAATATAATCTTAAGATGAATCCCTTAAAACATGCTTTTGGTGTTACCTCTGGGGAATTTCTAGGATTCGTTGGTCGTTATCAAGGAATCGAGATCGACCCAGATAAGATTAAAGCCATCTTAGAGATGTTGCCTCGCAAAACCCTGAAATAGCTACAATCCTTTCAAGGTAAATTGACATACCTAAGATGTTTTTAATCTAATGTAGGTGTTAGCCCTTATTGATATTAATTGAAAAGGACACCAAATTTGTTTTCGAAGAGAAATGTCAACGGGCCTTTGAGGATGTCAAGCAGTAATTAATGACACCTTCTATTTTGGCAGCCAATATCCTAGGTAAACCTTTGATACATTATACCACAGCCCTAGACAACTCTCTCGGACCCCTGTTAGCTCAGATCAATGATGAGGATAAGGAAAACACGCTCTACTACTTGAACCGATGATCCTGGCTGAATATAGTTGTGTAAAATTTATAAAGTTGACTCTGCCTTTCAATGATGCCAAAAGTTTAATGTTCTATTTTATGAATAATAACGTTAAGAACTTAATGTTGAGATTCTACGCAGGTATATGTATCGTTATCAAGTAATATATGACTTTTTATTTTTAAGTCCCAAATATTGATCCCACGAGAAAGGTTTAAATTTGAGATGATAAATTAACTAAGAAATTCACAAAAATAAAACGAAATTATTGTCACTAATTTTGAATGTTTGAGATACTATCAAAACTAAATTATTAACTACTAGTAAAACTTAAATGCAAAGTTTAAATTAGTTAAAATATGTTTATTTTATAAAGTTTTTTAATATGGAAAAGCAACTTTCCCACTACAATAAGTTTTTTGGTCAAATGAGATGAGATAAATGGTCTAATTTTGTATTGTGTCAAATAAGAGCAATTTTAATTCTCTTTCCTGATTCAGTGTTATAGAAAATCATTAGTTAATCTTAAGTTTAGTTCATAAATCCGTGGCTAGGCTAGGAGGATACTGGTTCCCACTCTAGAGCTCCCACTTACCTTCCCTTGAAGGCTAACTCTCGCTTTAATTCTTAAACACTAAGATTAAATTGAGCATTTTAATCTGTCACTCTAAAAATCTCCAATTCTACACCAAACAATGTATATTTCCCTATGTATTTGCACTTATTTCCTTGAACAAAATACCCTTTCATGGACTTAAATGTGATTCTCACTCTGTTGTCAAACTCATACTCCATTTCCCAGATCGTATGTTTCAAAATATGTTTTAACAACTCAATTGGCCAGATCGAAAAGCAAATTAAGAGCGGAGTTGAAAAACCCTCACAATTTATTTTAAATTTTAACATTAGTGTATCTAAATTATCTCTCATTTCACCATATCTCAGAGTAGGGAGAAAGATAAAGAGAACTATTCAGAATTCATGAGAAAGATACAACAAAACATAAATTTCATATATAAAAGGAAGTTCATATTCATACAACATTAATAAAAAAACAACACTTATCTGAAACTCTTTCTCAAAGCAAATCCTTTGTAGCCTCTCTTATGAAATATAAAAATAAGAAATCTCTCACTTCTCTCCCACTCCAACACTTCTTAGAGAATAATTAACACTTAAACTCAGCATAAGAACTCAAAACTATAAGGAAAATAAATGACTAATGGTGTGGAATGGCGTGGAGTGAAGTAAAGTGGCAAGGAGGAGTCGAAGAGAAGCGAGGGGGGGCGGAGGACCTCTTTTCTTATCAATTTTGGCTCTAAATAGAGCCTAGGGTCGGTTCTCCAATATGTGCATCCAAAAACTCTTCAAAAAGTGTCTAATTTCGTCAAATCTTATAGAATCTAAGTCTGCACCAACACTAGTGTGGTCGACACCCATTTTGGCACCATTGGCGCTAATGACCATCTAATTTAATTCGTCTTCTCTGTCAAACGGCGCCGCCAACGCCAAATCTGGCACCGTCAGCGCTAAACAATTTTTTTAAATCTCTATTTTGACTCTAAATTTCATCATTTTTACTTCCTTTTTCCTCCAAGTCCTAAAAATTACAACATGTAATAAAATAAAAAAAAAATAGCTTACTTAAAGTGCAATATCACCATAAATGAGTTTAAAATATGGGTCTAAAACTCTATATATTTTTGGTGTGTCAAAATCCCTTAAACTTAAAATGTTACTTGTCATCAAGTAACTCTTTTACTACATAAAAATATGACTCATGACAAAGATTTTAACTTCTAGATTTCTATATTTGAGTCCACTAAATACAATAGTATAACTTAAGAAAAATGTAAAATAACTCAATACTAAAGGTATAAGAATATCTAGCAGTCAAGTCTAAGATTTCTAATTCTCTTTTCTTTTTTAGGAAAATTGCAAATTATTCATATTAAATCCACTTAGAAGATTCATATGAAAAAGAATTTCATGAAACTTTACTAGTAAATATGCTAATACTGAAATATAAGTTTAGAAAATGTAGTCAAGCCTCCTTCTTTAAGTTGATTCAAGTGAATCCAATTTTTAATTAGGCATCTCCTACAGCTTCTCCTGGTATCTATTTTCTTTTCTTTTCTTTCTCTTTTCTTTTCCTTTTATGATCATTTTCAATCCTTTTTCTTTTCTTTTCTTTTCTCTTTTTTCTATGTGAGGATTATTATATCAAGACATCCTTTAATGATTTTTAACTTCACTATCTTCTTCCTAAAATTAAAAACTTTTAACATTCCTTCACTTTATAAGTTTATATTAGCCTTAAAGATTTTTCATAAAGTTTTATTCTTTTCTTCTTACATGAATTTCTAAAGTTTTTAATATTTCAAAAATACAAATTTCTTTACTTAAAATAGAAAAACATAGTCTTTTTCTATCATACCAAATATCTTAATCTTTAAAATTAACCTTTATTATTAAAAATTTTTACTTAAGTTTATTATACATTTAGAAACACAAATATAGTTATCTAAAGTTACCCTCTAATACCAAAGGTCATGTTAAATTTTAAAATATTTTGAAAATATAGCTAACCCCCCCCCCCTCTAACTTAAATTTTTAAAAGTTTTTGAATGAAAAACTAAAAAATAAAGCGTGAAAGAAAACATTTAATACATAAAGGAAAGACTTACCTGTTGAAGGTTCTAATTTGAAACTTAACTCTGAAATATTGCAGGTTCTAATATGAAAAGCTACAAGACTTAAAACATTAAATAACACATAATACATATAAAAATTTGCTGAGAAAGAGTTAACTACAAATACATCCAACAAAGTATTTAAGGCTAGCATCAATACTAAAAAGGTTCCCAATGTGAAAACAGTCTCACAAATCTATTGTTCACAACACAACATAACATTTAAAATAAAGTGTCCCAATCTACAAACAAATAGTCTTAACAATAAAGTACAACCAAACATAAACTAAACAAAAATCTAACTAAAGCATCACCAATCATCATCATCTTTTTCTTCTTCTAGCACATCCAAATTTTGCTGCTGATATGGGGTAAAAACATGGTGAGTAGGAAACTAAACTCAGTGATCACCCCTCATGTATTTGACCATTGCATCATCATAAACAACATCATATTCGAGTTTCTATCTTATTAAATCATCATTGTGTGCATTCCTTGCCTCCATTTTTTCCATTCTACTTTCCATTCTCAAGATATCTCAATGTTGGATCATCATTTGCTCCATAAGTTCTTGGTTAGTAGGGGTACTAGAAGTAGTACTTGAAGTAGAAGGAATATCCCTGGTCCTACTTCCAGATCTCCAACCAACATAAGATTCATAAGTCTTTATATTGGTAGGCCTAATAGGTTTTAGAGGTTCAATCCTCACCTCATCCACTCTAAAATTAACTCTTGCTTGTGCACATAGTGTGAAAATTAGGGCAGGGTGTGCTAAACCACAAGCAGTCTCTCCAAAAGCAATAGATTGAGTGTTTCTATAAATGATAGAGCCAACATCTATTCTTCTCAGTATTGGATATAGAAGTTCAAGATGGCTCTATCCGTTGTAACCTCACTATGATTATTTGTTGGTATCATTCTGCTAGAAATAAAGTAGTGTCAGGCCTTAGATACTACATTTAACATAGAAAGAGGAAAGTTTATCTTAACATCATTCTTCACTTTCCAAGCTCCTCGTCCATCAGTAAGAGAAGAAATAACTTCATCCAAGGCCTCATTTATAGCAGAAAATGATTTGTAATGGCAGCTATACACATCTTCTAACTGATAAAATTCAGTAATTTTCCTTGGAATAAACTCCACCATTTTCCCACAAACAAACACATAGTCTTCAAAAGTTCCTTAAAATTGGCATACAACTCCATCACTACACCAATAATAGCCTCGAGAATAAAGTAAAAAAAAATTTCCCATTGCTGAGCGTTGATTATTCTTTCAACTTCTCCACCCGGATTTTTAAAACCTCGGTCCGGAATTACTTTTCTAGTTGTGAGTAGACCATTGAAGCAAATGTTGGCTTTTAATTGACAAATTTGTTATCATCAAAATCCACCTTTCTCTTTCCTTTACTCATTCTTGGTGCCAATGTAAATCTACAAAAATTTGATAAAATTCAAATAAATTCCAAAAAATTACGAAAATCACAATGCAGAACATTTTAAGCTTAAATCTACTAAGTGTCCTTCACCAAAGGATTTTCTTAAAATCTTTAAAAAAATTTTCAAAATTTTGGATCTCGACAATGTGAGATAAATTCTTGGTGAAAATCAAAAAATTGAGTCAAAAGTGTAGTTCTTACTTAGAGAAGATGAAATCCAAACTTCGTTTGTCGTAAAATCGCATCAAATTTGAGCAATAGCAAGCTCTAGGTGAAAAAACCGAAGGTTGAAGGTGACTAAAAGATAAAAATGGCATTTTGCTATGCAAATCATGAGTTTTTAAGGTGTTTGGGTGGTTTTTGGTTTAATGATCGGTGCCCGTGGCCAAAAATTCATTTTTCTATTTTTACAAATTTCCATTTTCTTTTAATTTACTCCAAAGTTTATTTAGTCTTTTTGAACACTAATTTTCATCTAAAAATAATTCACAACCAAGCATTTTCACTAACAACACCAAACTAACTTTTATATATGAAGGTACACTTTTTACCAATACATTTTTCTAATCATACTTTCACATCCTTAAAGTAAACTAAATTGTAATTCAGTGTCGAAATCAAGCCACAACATTAGAACACTAACACAACATGACACGCAATCAATGTCAATAGAATTCGAAAGCAAAGTAAATCAAATCCACACAATCACATTAAATATATAAGTATTTTAAAATAGTAGAGAGTCTAACTTCTTCAATTATTCTGACTCATCTTTGGTACTTTCTCCTCCTCTAATATTACTCATAGACTGATAATGGAAATACAAATTGTAGAAGGGTCGGTACGGGAATTGATCCGTCAAATTTTCATCGATTCATCCATTTTTCTTGAACATCTGCACCAATCCTACTCCAATTGTTCCATTATGATCAAAGTTCTCCTTCATCCTCCAATTTAGGAGACCAAAATGGTAGTTAAGATTTTATTTTGCATTCGTAATACTCTGAAGTTCTCTTTCTATTTTCTTCATTTTCTTCTCCAAAGCTATTGAACTTACAATTATTTGTGGCATCAATGGTGTTGAAGCATTTGATGAATGATCTAAAATTACATCTAATGCTTCATTTCCATTCCCAACATAATTTTCATCAATATGAATCACGGGCTCCCAAGGTAATAAAACTTTCTCCCAACTTTCATATGGAACTTAAGATTGACTGCAAAGTAAGAAAATTGTTGAAGGATGTCTCAGTCCATATATTGGCTCATTCATAACAATACCCATAACAGATTTGAAAATAATCGATCTTACATCAATGGGTTTTTCCATTTGAACGCAACAGTTTAAAACAACACTTTCTCTTATAACTCTACTAATCTTCATGGTAAGGAGTATTTTTTCATAAATGGAAAAATGCTATTGTTTTGATATTAGATTAAGCAATAAAGTAGAGAAACTAATGTATCCCTCATCTCTGATTTCCTAATTATCATTTTCATCCATCATAAAATTATATACATCTTGCATCATCTCTCTTTGGGATAAAATTTGTATAATGACAGATTGGAATGTTTTCTATCATATACAAATAATTAATTTGTGTCAGAGTAAATGGTACCGCCTTACCTTAAATAAAGATGATTCCCTGGGTAATTCCATGTAAGTTAGCATAGAATTCCCTTACCACTGGTACAACAACTGCAGCGGTAGTGTAGCACAAAACTTCATAGTGCCTCTATAAAATGATTTTCTCAAACTGTGAACTTGGATTACTCAGTTCATGATTGACAAATCCTCTCTCCTTGATAAGTCTCTTTTTGGTAATCACTTTGTCGTATAATCTCTGTGCGTCAAAACTGATAAACTTTCTTCTATTAAAAACTCCATACCTTGAAGTATTTCTGGAGTTTGAAGCCACTGAATTTAAAATTAGGAAGTTTCCGGACGTCTAAGGCAATTTTCTAGGCCTTTAAAAAAACCTCTCAGCAGTTATTTAGGAGTGAAATCCCTCCAAAGACTGCTGAATTTTCTCTGCATGCTCAAAACTACTCATGACGCTGTTAGCGGTCCAGATGTCGCAGTCGGCGTCATGGTCCATTAGGCGGGCACCGTCGGCGTCAGAGGCCAAAATCACATATTTTAGTTTTTTTGTTTAATTTGATTCCAAATTTTCCTCCAATACCAATATTTGTCTTAATTTATGATATATAAAATTGTCTAGGATTCAGAAATACTATTATTTTCTATTATGTAGATACACTTATTAAACAAAATAGTAATATATAGATATATAGATTTATATATGGGTTGCCTCCCACAAAGTGCTTGATTTAACGTCGTCCGCCCAACATACCATTGTTTAGTCAGGATGAATTAACATTAAAACCTTTTTAAATTGTGGTATGTGTCCTTCATAAGAATGTTTCAATCGATATCCGTTAACTTTAAATATCTCTCCAGTTTTAGGATCTTTAATAACAATAGTTACATAATGATAGAATTTAATCACTTTAAATAGTCCTAACCATCTGAATTTCAATTGTACTAGAAATAATCTCAATCTTGTATTATATAATAAAACTTCTTGTCTAGGTTCAAACTTCTTGTTAATAATCTCTCGATCATGCCATATTTTCATTTTCTCTTTTTAGATTTTTGCATTATCATGAGCTTCATTTCTAATCTCTTGAAGTTCATTAAGTTACAATAATCTTTTCTCACCAGCATGTTTTAGATTAAAATTAAATTTCTAAATAGCCCAAAATGCTTTATGCTCCAATTCTACTTGTAAGTGGCATGTTTTCCAAAAAATAAGTCTATATGGGGACATTCCTATAGAAGCCTTATAAGCAGTTTTGTATGCCGATAATACAGTATCTAATCTAGTAGAACAATCCAATCTATAAAGATTTACAGCTTTTTCTAAAATTCATTTTATTTCACAATTTGATATTTCTGCTAGACCGTTGGTCTGAGGATGTTAAGTAGTAGAAAATCTAGCATAATATCATATTTCTTAATCAATTTCTCAATTCTCTTATTCCTATAATGGGATCCTGCATCAGTAACAATTACTCTCAGCATTACATATTATTTTTATTTAAAAACTTAGAAACACTCTGAGCATCACATTTAGGTACAGCAACAGCTTCAATCCAGTTGGACATATAATCAACAACAAGTACTATATATAAATTTCCTAATGAAGGCATAAATGGTCCCATAAAATCTAATCCCCACACAGAAAAATTTTTAACTTCCAATGTGTAATTTTGAGGCATTTCTTTTGTTCCAGAAATATTTCCTACTCGCTGACATCAATCGCATTTTTTAATATATTTATTAACATCTCTAAAAAGAGTAAGCAAATAAAATCTAACTTGTAAAATTTTATATGCAGTTCTATTTGTTCCAAAATGACCTCAAAATTCAGAACCATGATATCTTTCAATTATTTATTGAGTTTCTTCATAAGGCACACACCTTCTAATAATTATATTTTTACATTGTTTTTATAAATATGGGTAATTCAAAAAGTAAAATTTTGAATCATATATAAATTTCTTTAATTGTTAATTCTTAATATCTGGTCGTAAAATATCACTTACAATAAAATTTACAATATCAGCATACCACGGTGTATTTATTTCATGAATATTATATAATTGTTCATGAGGGAAATTTTCTAAAATTTCATTTGCAAAATTAGTTAATATTTCTTTTTATAGTCTAGACAAATGATCAGTTATTTGATTATCATTTCCCTTTCTATCAATAACAATAAAATCAAACTCTTGCAATAGAAGTATCCATCTAATTAATCTTGGTTTAGCATCCTTCTTTCGCATCAAGTATTTGATAGCAGAATGATCTATATGCACTACACATTTGGTTCCAATCAAGAAAGGTCTAAATTTATCAAAGGCATAAACAATAGCTAATAACTCTCGTTTCGTAGTAGTGTAATTGATTTGAGCATCATTTAAAGTTTTACTAGCATAATATATTACTTTAATAACTTTATTGTGTCTATGTCCTAAAACAACTCCAATAACATAATCACTAGCAGCGCACATTATTTCAAATGGTTTCTCCCAATCATGTGGGACTGTTATAGGTGCAGTGATTATTTTTTCTTTCATTAGTTCAAATTCTTTTATGCATTCCTCATTAAATTCAAATTTTGTATCTTTTTCAAAAAGTTGGTATAATGGCCTAGCTATTTTTGAATTTTCTTTTGTAATGCCTGTAAAAAACAACATGTCCTATAAAACTTCTTACCATTCCAACCACAGTCAGTGGTGGTAATTTTTCAATAACTTGAACTTTTGCAAGATCTACTTCCATGCCATTTTCAAAAATTTTACGCCCAAATACAATTCCTCCTGCAACCATAAATTAACATTTTCCTAATTTAATACTAGGTTGATTTTTTCACATAATTCCAAATTTTTTTCTAAATTATTTAAAAATAATTCAAATGAAGTCCCGAACATAGAGAGTCATTCATAAATACTTTCATTCTATGTTCAATAAAATTACTAAATATTGACATCATACATCTCTGAAATGTCGCAGGTGCCTTGCATAATCCAAAAGAAATTCTATGAAAAGCAAATGTTCCATAAGAGCTTGTAAATGTTTTCTTCTCTTGTTCCTCAAGAGTAATTAGAATTTGACAATAACTGGAATATCCATCTAAAAAGCAGTAATATTTGTTTCTAGCCAGTCTATCTAACATTTAGTTTAGAAAGGGTAAAAAAAATTGATCTTTCCTTGTGGCCATGTTTAATTTTCTATAGTCTATACAAATTCACCAATTGGTAACTTATCTTATTGAAATTAATTCATTTTTCTCATTTAATTCAATGGTCACTCCTCTTTTCTTTAGAACACAATGAATTGGACTTCCCTAAGCACTGTCTGAAATAGGATATATAATTCCAGCATCTAACCATTTTAAGATTTCTTTTTTAACAACTTTTTTCATTATTTGGTTTAATCTCTTCTGAGGATCAGCTTTAGGTTTGTATTGTTCATCTAATAGAATTTTGGGCATGCAAATGGAAGGACTAATTCCTTTAATATATGCTAAAGTCCATCCAAAAGCCTTTTTATATCATTTCAATATTTCTATTAATTTTTTTTTAATTTCAGTTAACTCAAAAGATACAATAATAGTCAATGTAGATGAATCTCCTAAAAACACATATTTTAAATGGGCAGGTAATACTTTCAGTTCAAGTTCAGGTGGTTTAGTACTTGAAGGAATAAAAATGTTATTATCATTTTCCAACAAATCTAAAGTTTCAAATTTGTCCTGAATATAATCAAATTTTCTTCTTTAATTTCATTCTCGCTCTCGATAAATTCTTCTTGCCTTAATTTTTCTTCAAACTCTTTCTTATATTGCTCATTACTTAGATAATCAGTAACTTCCATTCTAAAAAATTCATTATCTTTTACTATTGTAGGATGTTTCATAACTTTTACAAAATTAAATATTACTTCTTGATTATTAAATCTCATTATTAATTCTAATTTTTGTACATCTATCACAACTCTCCCTGTTGCAAGAAATGGTCTCCCTAAAATAATAGGAATCTCTTTATCTTCATCCATATCTAATACTATAAAGTCCACATGCAAGATAAATTTGTCCACTTTTACTAATACATCTTCTATAACTCCATTAGAATAAGTGATTGATCGATCAGCTAATTGAAGAGTTACAGTAGTAGGAAAAATCTCTCATAAATCTAAACATTGAAAATTCTATAGAGGCATAAAATTGATTCTCGCTCCTAAATCACGTAAGACTTTTCCATAAAACTTTTCACCAATTGCACAAGGTATGGTAAAACTACCAAAATCTTTTAACTTTTCAAAAAACTTTTTCTGAATAATAGCGCTACACTCTTCACTAAGTGCAACAATCTCATGATCTGCAAACATTCTTTTCTTTCTTATTATATCTTTCATAAATTTTACATAACTTGGCATTTGTTCTAAAGCCTCAATGAAAGGAATGTCTATCGTTAACTTTTTATGGATTTCCAAAAATTTTGTAAATTGTTTGTCTTTATTCTTCTGCTTTAGTCCTTGAGAAAATGGAGGTAATGGCTTTTCTAAGGGAACTTGTGTTTTTTCATTATTATTATGGTCACTTTCCATCTTTTCCTTCTCCTCATCAACTTCGGTTTCTCTTTGGATTCTTGTTTCAAATTCTTTTCCACTTCGTAATTGAATAGCTTTAATTTGGTCCTTATTTTGATCTTTTGGATTAACCTCCACAGTTCTTGGAAGATTTCCTTAAGGTCTAGTACTAAGTGCAGTAGCAATATGTCCTAATTGACTTTAATATTCCTAATAGCAGCCCTTTGATTTTGTATTTCATTTCCCTTATTCAATGTTACTTCTTCCATCGTCAAGTTCTGTTTAACTTGTGGGTTAGGGTTAGAGCTAAATCTAGGATGATAATAAGGTCAATAATTCAGATTTCCTTGATTATTTAAATTTTTGGAGAGGTTTATTGAATTGTTATAGTTATTCCAACTAAAATTAGGGTGATTTTTCCATTCAGGATTGTAATATTTAGAATAGGGATTGTTATTTAAATTATTTATAGTATTTAAAGTTTCATAAGATGATTGAGTATCATTTATCTGCCCTAGTAAATTCTCCTCTAATATTGGTGGTATTTGAGAACACTTCACTACATTTTGATCAATGTTTTTTGATATAGCAGCAATTTGAGACGCCAAAATAGCATTGCATCAGAGTTTTGAATACTGGCTACTCTCTTAGGATTTACGCATTTAGAGGGCCATTGAAAATTCTTAGTAGCCATTTTTTTATTTAAGAATATGCTTCATCAAAAGGTTTTGACAATGGTGATCCACCTACAGCAGTATCTATAATAGATCTAAGTGATCCTACTAATGCATTGTAAAAAGTTTGAATTATTAACCAATCTGGTAAAGCATGGTGTGGACATTTACTAAGGAGATCCTTAAATCTTTCCCAAGCTTCACATATCGATTCCCTTTCAAACTGACAAAAAGATGTAATATTGTTTCTAAGCTTAGCAGCTTTTTAGGGTGGAAAATATTTAGCCAAGAATTTTTGTGATGGTTCTCCCTAAGTTCTTATAGATTCAGGTGCTAATGAGTTTAACCAAGCTTTAGCTTTATCCCTTAGTGAAAAATGAAAAATTCTAAGCCTAACAGCATCATTAGACACTTCGTAATATTTAAAAGTATGACAAATTTCAAGAAAATTAGCAAAATGTAAGTTAGGATCTTCAGTAGGTGTTCCTCCAAACAAATTATTTTGTACCATTTGGATAATAATAGGTTTAAGCTCAAATGAATTAGCAGCAACATCTGGATTTTGAATAGTTAAGTGACGTTCATTGTTGTTGGATTAGCATAATCTTTTAAAGGTCTTTGTTAATTTTCATTTATTTAATTATCTAAGTTATTTGTCATTTCGTTTAAATTTTTAATTTCTTTTTTTTTGTTTTCAAAATTTTCTAATGGTACGTTCTAATTCCAAATCGTAAGGTACTAACCCTTTAGATTTAATATTTCGCATAAAGAAATATAATAAGCAAAGAAAAAATTCTTAAAAATACTCTTAATTATACAGTTATATATATGTATATAGTCATTATTTTGTATTTTGTCTCTAAATTTCCTAGTTTACCAAATCTATTTAATTTACTATTACCTTCACCGACAACTATGCCAAAAACTTGATCCCGGTTGAATATAGTTGTGTAAAATTTATAAAGTTGACTCCGATTTTTAATGGTGCAAAAAATTTAATGTTGTATTTTATAAATAATAATGTTAAACACTAAATGTTGGCATTCTACGCAAGTATATATATCATTGTCAAGTAATATAAGACTTTCAATTTAAGTCCCAAATATTGATCCCACGAAGAAGATTTAAATTTTAGATGATAAATTAACTAAGAAATTCACATAAATAAAATTAAATTACTGTCACTAATTTTGAATGTTTGAGATACTATCAAATCTAAATTATTTACTACTAGTAAAATTTAAATGCAGAGTTTAAATTAGTAACTACTAAACTATGTTTATGTGATAAAGTTTTCTATTATGAAAAAGCATCTTTCCCACTGCAATGAGTTTTTTTCATGAAATGAGATGAGATGAGATAAATGGTCTAAATTTGTATTGTTCCAAATAGGAGTAATTTTAATTCCTTACCCTGATTCAGTGTTATAGAAAATCATTGGCTAATATTATGTTTAGACCCTAAATCCTTGACTAGGCTAGGAGGATACTGGCTCCCATACAGAGCTCCCACTTCCCTTTCCCTAGAGGCTAACTCTCACTTTAGTTCTCAAACACTAAAATTGAATTGAGGATTTTAGTGTGTCACCCTAAAAATCTCCAATTCTACACCCAATAATGTATATTTTCCTCTTTATTTGCACTTAATTTCATGAACAAAATACTCTTTCATGGACTTAAACGTGATTCTCACTCTGTTATAGAACTCATACTCCATTTCCCGGATCATATGTTTCACAACATATTTTAACAATTCAATTGGTCAAATCAAAAAGTAAATTAAGAGCAGAATTGAAAAACTATCACAATTTATTTTAAATTTTAACATTGGCACATCCAAATTATCTCTTCATTTCACCATATCTGAGAGTGGAGAGAAAGGTAAAGAGAACTACCAGACTTCATGAGAAAGATAAAACAAAACACAAAATTCATATATAAAAGGAATTTCATACAACAATAATAAACAAACAAAACTTATCTGAAACTCTTTCTTAAAGTAAATCCTTTGTAGCCTCTCCTAGGAAATGTAGGAAGAAGAAATCTCTCACTTCTCTCCCTCTCCAATACTTCTTAGAGAGTAATTCAGACTTAAACTCACCACAAAAACTTAAAACTATAAATAAAATAAATGAATAATGGTGTGGAATGGCTTGGACTGATTTAAAGTGGAAAGGAAGAGTCAAAGAGATGTAAAGGGGGAGCGAAATGCCTCTTTTCTAGTCAACTTTGGCTCTAAATAGAGCCTAGAGTTGGTTCTCTAATAGGTGCATCTAAAAACTCTTCAAAAAGCATCCAAATTTGTCAAATCTATTAGAATCTGAGTCTGCACCGACACTAGCGTCGTCGACGCCAATTCTAGTGTCGTTGGTGCCAGTGGCCATCTATTTAATCCGCTTCTCCGTCAAACCGCACCATTGGCACCCATTCTGGCATCGTCAGCACTGAATAATTTTTCAAAATCTCTATTTTGACTCTAAATTTTATTTTTTTTGCTTCCTTTTTTTCTCAAAGTCCTAAAAATTAACTACCTGTGATCCGACTTTTTGTTGCGATAGATTGTTTAAAATTTAATTAAATACAATCAATTAATATTCAGATTTTATGCAAGTATATGTATCGTTATCAAGTAATAATGGACTTTCTATTTAAGCTCCAAATATTAATCCTACAGGGATGGTTTAAATTGGAAATGAAAAATTTGCTATGAAATTTACAGAAAGTCAATTGAAATCAGTGTCACCAATTTCAATTGTTGAGATTTAATCAAAATTAAATTTCTAAACTATTATCAAATCAAATATGCCAAATTTAAAATAGTAAATACTAATCTATTAACTATGTTTATGTAACGGAGATTCTTATATGAAAAAGCAACCTTCCCACTACAATGAGGCTTTGGTAAGATGAGATGAGATAAATGTTCGTAATATGTATTGTGCTAAATAAGAGCAATTTTAATTCCTTAACCTGATACAGTGCATAGAAAATCATTGGTTAATCTCAGTGTTTTGTAATTAAATTTGTGGTTAGGCTAGAAGGATATCGGCTCCCACTTCCCTTCACCTGAAGGCAAGCTCTCGCTTTAGTTATTAAACACTAAGATTGAATTGTAAATTTTAGTCTGTCACCCTAAAGGTTCTCCAATT
>NEWO01000394.1:429661-449919 GCA_003013225.1 Phalaenopsis aphrodite
ATTGACATTTTTCCCAATTTAAGACTAGGATGATTTTTTCACATCTCTCCAGAACTTTTCCTAAATTATTAAGACATAACTCAAACGAAGTCCCAAATACAGAAAAATCATCCATAAACTTTTTCATTCCATGCTCTATAAAATTGTTAAAAATTGACATCATGCATCTTTGAAATGTTGTAGGTGCATTGCATAATCCAAAAGACTTTCTAGGAAAAGCAAATTTCCATATGGGCTTGTAAATGTTGTTTTCTCTTGATTCTCTGGAGTAATTAGAATTTGGCGATATCTGGCATATCCATATAAAAAGCAATAGTATTTGTTCCCAGCCAATCTATCCAACATTTGATCTAGAAAGGGTAAAAGAAAGTGAACTTTTCTGGTTGGCCATATTTAATTTTCTAGAGTCAATACAAATTCACCAACCAGTTACTTGTCTTATTAGTATTAATTCATTTTTCTCTTTTTATTTAACAGTCACTCCTCCTTTCTTCGGAACATAGTGAATTGGTTTACCCAAGCACTATCTGAAATAGGATATATAATTCTAGCATCTAACCACTTTAAAATTTCTTTTTTAACAACTTCTTTCATTATTGGGTTTAATATTCTCTGAGGATCCTCTTTAGGTTCATAATGTTCATCTAATAAAATTTTGTGCATAAAAATTGAAGGACTAATTCTTTTAATATCTGCTAAAGTCCATCCGAAGGCCTTTTTATACTTTTTAACATCTCTATCAACTTTTGTTCCTAAATTTCAGTTAACTCAGAAGATAAAATAACAAACAATGTAGATGACTCTCCTAAAAATACATATTTTAATTAGGCAGGTAATATCTTCAATTCAAGTTCAGGTGGTATAATACTTGAAGGAATAAGATTTTTACTCTCATTTTCCAGCAAGTCTAATGCTTCAAATTTGCCCTTAATATAATCTAAATCTTCTTCTTTTACTTCTTTTTCAGTATCAAAAATTTTTCCTTGCTTTAATTTATCTTTGAATTCATTCTTAAATTTCTCATTACTTAGATAATTAGCTACTTCCATCCTAAAACACTCATTATCTTTTCTATAGTAGGATATTTCATAGCTTTTGCTATATTAAATTTCACTTCTTGATCATTAACTCTCATCATTAATTCTCCTTTTTGCACATCAATTACAGTTCTCCCTATTGCGAGAAATGGTCTCCATAAAACAATGGGAATCTCTTTATCTGCCTCCAAATTTAATACTATAAAGTCTACAGGGAAAATAATTTTTTCCACTTTTACTAGCACATCTTTGATAACTCCTTTTGGATAAGTTATTGATTGATCAGCTAACTGAAGAGTTATAGTAGTAGGGGATATTTCTCCCAATCAAAACGTTTAAAAATTTATAAAGGGATAAGATTGCTACTCGCTCCTAAATCACATAAGGCTTTTCCGTAAAACTTTTCTCTAATTGCACAAGATATAGTAAAACTACTAGGATCTTTTAATTTTTCAAGAAGCTTTTTCTGAATTATAGCATTATACTATTCACTAAGTGCAACAGTCTCATGATCTGTAAACTTCCTTTTCTTGATTAATACATCCTTCATAAATTTAGCATAACTTGGCATTTGTTCCGAAGCTTCAACAAAAGGAATATTTATCGTTAACTTCTTAAGGATTTCCAAAAACTTTGTAAATTCTTTATCTTTATTCTTCTGTTTCAGTCTTTGAGGAAATGAAGGTAATGGTTTTTCTACACGGCTCTATGTTTGTTCATTTTCTTGTTGATCATTTTCCATTTCTTCATTTTCTTCATAAACTTTAGTTTCTCTTTGGATCCTTGTTTCAACTTCTTTTCCACTTCGTAATTGAATAGCTTTAATTTGCTCTTTATTTTGATATTTTGGATTAACTTCCACAGTACTTTGAAGAATTCCAGAAGGTCTATTACTAAGTACAGTAGCAATATGTTCTAAGTGATTTTCAATATTTCCAAAAGCAGCCTCTTGATTCTGTATTTGATTTCCCATATTCAAAATTATTTCTTCCATCATCAACTTCTTTTCCCTAAGTTGTGGGTTAGGGTTGGAGTTAAATCCCAGAAGATAATAAGGTCGAAAATTAGGATTTCCTTGATTATTCAGATTTTTGGATGGGTTCACTGAATTATTAGAATTATTCCAACTAAAATTAGGCTGATTTTTTTAACTAGTGTTAAAATAGTTAGAATAGGGATTAATATTTCGATTATTTATAGTGTTTAAAGTTTCATAAGATGATTGAGTTTCAATAATTTGTCCTAGTGAATTCTCCTCTAATACTGGGGGTACTTGAGAATAATTCATTCTCATTTGATCAATCTTTTTAGAAATAACAGCAATTTGAGATGCCAAGATAGACATTGCATTAAAATCATGAATACTAGCTACTCTTTTAGGATTCACCTTTTTAGAGGTCCATTGAAAATTATTATTAGCCATTTCTTCAATTAAAGAATATGCTTCATCAAAAGGTTTTGACATTAATAAACCACCCGCAGCAGCATCTATAATAGATCTCAGTGATCCTACTAATCCACTATAAATTGTTTGAATTATTAACCAATCTGGTAAAGCTTGATGTGGACATTTCCTAAGAAAATCTTTAAATCTTTCCCAGGCTTCATATATTGATTCCCCTTCAAGCTGATAAAAAGATGTATTATCATTTCTAAGCTTAACAGGTTTTCAAGGGTGGAAAATATTTAGCCAAGAATTTTTATTATAGTTCTCCTCAATTTCTAATAGATCCAGGTGCTAACAAATTTAACCAAGCCTTGGCTTTATCATTTAATGAACAAAGGAAAAAGTCTAAGCCTAACAGCATCATTAGACACTTCGTCATATTTAAATGCAACACAAATTTCAAGAAAACTAGCAAGATGTAAGTTTGGATCATCAGTAGGTGATCCTCCAAACTGATTATTATGTACCATTTGGATAATAGCAGGTTTAAGCTCAAACGAATTAGCAACAACATCAAGATTTTGAATAGTCAAGTGAAATTCATCTGCTGTTGGATTCGCTTAATCTTTTAAAGGTCTTTGTTGATTTTCATTTATTGGATTATCTAAGTTATTTGCCATTTCATGTAAATTTTTAATTTCTATTTTTTGTTTTTGATATTTTTCTAATAGTACGTTCTAATTCTAAATCGTAAGGTACTAAACCTTCAGATCCAATATTTCGCATAAACAAACAAAGCAAGCAAAGTGAAACACTAATAAAAATAATTCTTTTTAGATATTTGATTTTAAAATTTTTTTAATTTTTTTTAAAAATAATTTTTTATGGTATATATATTATCTCTAAATTTTCTAATTGATCAAAACTATTTAATTCAACCGTTACCTTCCCCACACAACAGCGCCAAAAATTTGATCTGACTTTTTGTCGCGATAGATTGTGTAAAATTTAATTAAATATAATCAATTAATATTCAGATTCTACGCAAGTATACATATCATTATTAAGTAATAATGGATTTTCTATTTAAGCCCCAAATATTGATCCTACGAGGAAGGTTTATATTAGAAATGACAAATTTGCTAGGAAATTTACAGAAAGTCTATCGAAATCACTGTCACTAATTTCAATTGTTGAATTGTAATCAAAATTAAATTTCTAAACTATTACCAAATCAAATATGCAAAATTTAAAATAGTAAATACTAATCTATTAACTATGTTTACGTAATGGAGATTCTTACGTGAAAAAGCATCTTTCCCACTACAATGAGGCTATGGTAAAATGAGATGAAATAAATGTTCATAATATGTATTATGACAAATAGGAGCAATTTTAATTCTCTACCCTGATACAGTGCATAGAAAATCATTGGCTAATCTTAGTGTTTAGTAATTAAATCCATGGCTAGGCTAGAAGGATACCGGCTTCCACTCCAGAGCTCCCACTTCCCTTCACCTGAAGGCTACCTCTCGCTTCAGTTTTTAAACACTAAGACTGAATTGAAAATTTTACTCTATCACACTTAAGATTCTCCAATTGTACACCCAATAAAGAATATTTCCTTATTTATTTGCACTTAATTCCATAAATGATGTTCTCCTTCATGGAAGCAAATGTCATACTCCATTTCTCGGATCATATGTTTCACAACACATTTTAACAATTCAATTGGCTAGATCGAAAAGTAAATTAAGTTTGGAGTTAAAAAATCATCACAATTTATTTTACAATTTAATATTGGCACATTCATATTATCTCTTCATTTCACCATATCTCAGAGTATGGTGAAGTATAGAGGGAACTACTCTGACTTCATGTGAAAGAAATAACAAAACACAAATTTCATATATAAAAGAAAGTTCATATAACACTACTAAATAAACAACACTTATCTGAAACTATTTCTCAAAGAAAATCCTTTGTAGCCTTTCCGTAGAAATGCAAGAAGAAGATATCTCTCACTTTTCTCCTTCTCTGACACTCATACAGAAAGTTTCACACTAAATCTCACCACAAAAACTCTAAACTATTAAAACAAAATCATTAATTGAATCTAATATGCAAGTGAAGTGGAATGATGTGGTGCAAAAAATGAAAGTAGAGGAGTGAAAAACATAGAGGGACGCTTTTTTTTATTAAATTCAACCCCAAATAGAGCCTAAGGTGGGTTCTCCAAGAGGTGCCTCCAAAAACTCTTCAAAAAATCCTCCAAATACATCAAACTTTCTAGAAATGGGATCTACGCCACCTTTGGCATCGTCGTCGTTGTTCTGGTGTCATCGGCGCTGAGTAAAACATATCTGCGTTAATTTGTTCTGCGCTGTCGGCACTTCCCTCGGCGCTGCCGGTGTTGAGCATTTCTTAAAAAATGTCATTTTGACTCCAAATTTCATACTTCTTGCTTTATTTTTTGATTTAAGCCCTAAAAATCAATAATCTGTAAGAAAACATCCAAATACCTTCCATTTAAGTGCAATAGCATAAAAAATAGGTATAAAATATGGGTCTAAAAATGCATATATTTTTAGTGTATCAACCTGCAAAAAACATAAAAAATATGTTCCATTAAAGTGCTATATCACCAAAAATGAGCATAAAATATGGGTTTATAATTGCATATATTTTTGGTGTATCAGCAGACATCTAATACTTACGGATGTAAAGTATCCTCTTTTTGAGAAGCATTATCTAGTTTTAACTTTTGCCGCCTAAAAGCATAGACATTACATGCTCTCTCATATTGTCACCCTTATTTCGAAAGTTAATCTGTTGCAATATTTGATAACCTGACCAATACTGTACGAACGTTTAGCAAGGTGTTTGATGATTTTATTGCAAATCGACACAACTTTCATACCCCTTCATGTCATCAAAAGGCAAATTTTAGCAGATTTTTTTGCAGCGCACCCACTTCGAGCTGGGTCCCCTCTCAATGATGATCTACTAGATGAGCAGATACTATAAGTAGAATCTTTCAGTGCCAAGCATTAGAAGATTTATTTTTATGGAGCTTTGTCAGCAAGAAAGGATAAAAGGTTATAAACAATTTTACCAGAGAAAGCAAGGATTGGTCTGATTTTTCTTACACTAGATTAAGAAATGTTAAAGTTTTCCTACTACTTGACATAGTCGTGCACAAACAATGAGGCAAAACATGAAGCTTTGATTACTGGATTGGAGTTTGCAATATCAATGGACATAACGCATATTGCCATCTATGGAAATTCACAACTCATATTTCAGCAAGTTGCCAGACAATACAAGATTCTAAAGCCAAGATTAGCAGAATTTCACTAGTATGCAATGAAGTTGTTAGAACAGATTGCTAGTGTAACACTGTATAAGATTATCAGGGTTGATAACACTCGTGACGATGCTTTAGCCATGCTTGCGAAGGAACTGGCATGTCCGCCGGAGGAATCCATTGATATTACAATGTAGGAACGTCAAGTTTTGTTAAATATCAACCTTAAAAGTCTACAAAAGTTCATAAAAGAAGAAGAGATAATAGTTGCAGTAGTGAATAGTATTGAAGATTGGTGCAGACCATTAAATGAATATTTGCTCGACTTGAATCCTGATTGGCAACCTACCAGGCTAAACTTGGGCTTCTTCATCAAACTTTTGTCACTAAAGCATTAAAAGTTGTGTCAATTGGGAATCCTAATGAGGCTGCTCGACTTGAATCCTCATCGGCTGCTTTCCTTTGTTGACCGTTGCCATAGTCCCAAACTTCTTCTTAAATGTCATAGTTGATCTAGACTTCACAACCTTTTACCAAAGATTGCATATGTTTAACTTTCTCTTACAACTGTTGGCCTTATTGAGTAATAATACAACTAAAATATATAGTTTTTTTAGGCATATTTTTATACCTATTTTTGAGATATTATGCTTTAATGGAAGGTATTTTTGTGTTTTTCTTTCAGATACAAGTGAAAAGGTGAAAAATGCTAAAAGGAGTGAAAAATGATCAAATTTTGATCAAAAAAATGTGAAAATTGTGCTAAAGTGTTTTGGCGCCTAAGTGCTAGATCTGGCGCTTAAGCGCAAGTGAAATAGAGAAGGCCACGTCTAAGCGCCAGAGGCAGTTATGTGACGGTTTACTTCATTTTGCCGAATTTTGAAGGGACATTTGAGGCACATATGGCTAAAGAGGGCAGTTATGACCACTAGAAACAAAAACATGGTTAGAAGACTTGTGAAAGGAGCATCCTTTAGATAATACATCAAATTAGAACACATTTTGAAGAGTTACCAAGCCACCTCTTGGAGATTTATATAAGAAGATAGTTGAGACTTTTTGAAGAGTCCTGAAAAGTGCTAAAAAGGGGAGTTTTGAGAGATTTTCAGGCACCACAAATTTACTTTCTCCTTTTGGTATTTAGTTTTATTTTGAGAGTCAAGAGTGTTGTAAAAGAGAAGAGATTCAAAGGAACTTCAAGAGTTTGGTGGAGGATTTGAGATAAGTTTTTATCTTTTTTTTTAACTATTTTTGTTTTTAATCAAGATTTCTTGTTGGTTTGACAATGATTTCTACTTTTAAACTAAATTATTGTTATGTTTTCTCTATGGATTCTGAGTAGTTTTCTCTATCTTTCTCCTTAAAATGATAAGCAACTAAAGTATTGGATGGAAGTTGTGGAGAGGGTTATCTTTAATGTTGGAAGAAGTTGTAATGATTTAAATGTATGTACTTCATTTACTTCTAGATCTGGCCTATCTAATTGTTAGAATTTGTTGTGAGAACATGTAAGAAGCGGGCTGGTATTTTCTCAGTCAACAATTGGAAAGAATGACATGAGGTTGTACGAATGAGAGTGTAATTTATATGATTAAGTGCAAATAAACACGGAAATAATCTTTGAAGGTTGTAGAGTTAGATGACTTTAAAGTGATAGGTTAAAGCCCACAACTTGGTTTATTTTTTTAGGTTCTTATACGAGATGTTAGCCCCCAGGTGGAGGGAGTCGAGGGAACTCTAGAGTGAGAGCTAATATCTTCCCTGCCTAGCCGGTCTTCAGAACTATTCAAACTTTAAACTAGCCAATGTTCGTTATAGCATCTCTAGTAAGGGTAAAGAATATTATTGCTCTTATTTTGCAGAACAGAATTTGCATACTTTAACAACAAAAATCCTATACTTATTATTGATTCATGATAAGTAGAAATATATTTTTATATTCAGTGTTTTTATTTACATAAACTCAAGTTATCTTTAGAAGTTATTATTGTTTTATCAAAATATCAAAAATACCAAAAAGATTTGAATTTTAATTACTATAAAAATATATATAGTTTAAGTGATTGTCTTTCTGAAATAGAAAGTTTGATATTCAATAGTACATAGTGCTAATTTTCCCTATGGGTTCGATATTCAGGTTTTAATCAAAAGTTCTATATTACTTGATATCGATACGTATACTTGCGTAATATTCCAATACATATATCAATTAAAAAGTTAAATTCTTATTTTCTTTAGGATCAAGTTTTTGGTTTTGTTGTAAAATAAGAAAACATAAGTGAAAAATATCATTAAAGACATTGTTATACTGTTGCATATAAATATTCGAGATACCAAGTAACTTCTTAAATGACATAATAGTATGTCCCTTAAATATGAAGGTTACTGGTCCATGAATGCTTTTGAGAAGAATATCAATCACATATTGTTTCTGCAACTGAGGCTCAAATTCCTCTATCTCAAAATGTAATCAACCAAGGTATCATTCAATTTATGTCACTCCACTACGAGATCTCTTATGGTGATGTGATGTTATGCCCCAAGGACTCTCTTGACAAACAACTGTTCCAACATGGTAAATGTCTTTGCTAATCCATTAGGCAGCTCTACATACCAATCAAATGCAATCCCTAACAAGCTACTAACAAATTAACAGAAAATAAAGCTTCATTACCCTTGACATTGCATAAAATTGCTCGGAAATGTGCTATATGCTGCTGGGGATTTCCTGTCCCATCAAAAGTTTTAAATTTAGGTGAGACAATGCTCTTGGGATACGGTACACCATTGAATTTGTCTATGCTAAGTATACCCTTTAAAATTGATGCCCCTCCTTTAGATTGGGCTAATGCCTCCCTCACCCGCTGCTCTACCAACTATTTGACATCTCTTTATTGTTGTAAAATCTGAATAAAATCTCTCTTTTACACTTCATCCCTATTGGCAAAAGTGACCTCTTTCCTTTCGTCTGTAATTTGTTCAATCTCAGGCTAGTTGACTTCCAGAGATGCCATTTGCTTGACTACGGTTGTCCATACATTGAGCAACGATAGCCATGATGGTGGCCATCTCCTTCATTTTCTTCTATATTCGATGGATATTATCGTCCCTTAGCTGATTATCTAACCCGACCCGCAATTACATAGATATTTATGTTCTCGAATATGACCAAAATCTCGACCCAAAACGACCCAATTTATTTTGAGCGGCTAGTGAGAACAAATGTAATATTATAAAATTCAAATTAATAGTTTTCTCACTAGAGGTACTATGAAAGTGTATATATTATTTTAAGTAATGAAGAGTTTTCTTTAAAAACCCCAGTAGCGATCCTACAGAGATATTAAAGGAAAGAAGTAAATTCAGGAATCTTAACTATGAAAAACTTTAACGTAAGACTACAAAAAATATTTAAGTAGTTTATACAAGAAAATAAAGTTTAAAAATTCCTATAAATGCAAGTTAAAAGTAAATGCAAAGTGTTAGAAAATTCAAGATATATATTAAGAGACTTTCTCCTTGCATGTAATTCATAATTGTTGAGGATTTCAAATGTTTAGATGTTTATTTGTGGTATTGTAAGAAATAGAAGAATACTTATTCTTTACCTCATCTGACCATAAAGAAAATTGACTAAACTAAAGTTGGTCTCGACATGCATAGTATTGTTGGTTAAGTTTTAGTCTCTCACTCCTAAATTACCCATTGTGCCCTCTCAAAAGGAACTACCGTTGACCGATAATTCCAATCTCTAGATCGAAATGATAAAATAATCTATCCTGTCACCCTAGAAACATCAAATTTATGCTTGTCATATCTTATCTCCATATCTATTTTCACTCTCCCTCAGACGATCACCATGACTCTTTTCAATATGAAATGTGACACTCACTAGTTTGAGAAATCTTAGCCCTCTTGAGTCATTAGGTTTCTTAATAAAATTTAACCATACAAGTGGCCAATTTACAAAGTAAATGAAGGATTGAAGAAAATATCATAAAAAATTTTTGAAATAAAAGAAGTTATAATCAAATTAAAACCATGACTTGATTACTTCATATTGCAAGGAGAAAGAAAAAAAACTACTCATAACACATGAGGATAACAAAAAAAAAAGATATTTATAAAACTCAAATCCAACGTAAGATACTTAAAGAAAAGAGATAAATATCTAACTAAATTGTTTTCCCAAGCACTCTTTCGAACTTCTCTGACTTCTCTGACTCCAATAGACTCTTACAAGACTAAAAAAGATCCATAAATCACAAAGACTCTCAAAACCTTAATAAGGTGGCCGCCCAATCTATATGGGTGCCTCCCCTTCTAAAAATGACTCTAGCACTTTCCCTAGACCTATAGAGCTTCGAAAATTAAAAAGGGTTGCTTTAGAAATCTCTTCAAAATTCAGTCTCATTCAAAGCATCTTTAAGAAACTGACCTAGGCGCCTTCTGTGATCATCAAGTAATTTAAACGTCACTTATCCTAAGGTAACTCTTCTACTAAGTAAAAAAAAAGACATGTGATAGTGAGTTTCACTTAAATATTTCTAAAATTTTTGTCCTAAAATGTGATAATAGATATTAATAATTTTTTTAGTAACATAGGTTAGAACAAAAAAATAAGGATATTCAGTAATCAAGTTTAAAAATTATGATTTCTTGTACATTTTTAAAAAATGCAATTTTTTATTCACCGAAGTTTTAAAAAAGTTTTAAAGAAAAGCATTGTGTGAGAACTTTATTAATAAGCTTATAAATGTAAATAACTCTTTTTCTTTAAGTTGATTCAAGTAAATCCAATTTTTTATTAGACATTTCCTCAAACTTCTCCTCACATATTTCTCTTTTTACTTTTTTTCTTTTGATTTTTATTTCTCTTTTATTTTATTTTTTTTATGCGAAGATTACTATATCTAGATAGTCTTTAATGATTTTTAACTTCACCATCATCTTCCTTAAGTTAAGAACCCATCACATTTCTATACTTAAAATTGTTTATTAGTTTAAAAATGATTTTTATAGAGTCTCCAATTCTTTTTAAAGTGCATATCTAAGATTTTAGAACCTTTTTCAATTGAAGGATTAGAAATTTATTATTTTCAGTAGTATCTAAAATCTCAAAATTTTATTGAACATAATTAGCATCCTTAGCATTTGTCTCAAATGATTTTTCTTCAAAATCACTTTCAGTTTCACTTTTTAAATCTTTTGATCTAATATAACCTCATCTTTTTGCTCAGATATGACCACAGATCTTTCTAGGTAATGTTTGGCAATCATATAATCAATAATATCCATCATATAATATTTGCATCTTTTTTCTATAGCGTGATACTTCCTTGAGTTCAACATAATAAATGTTATTTCCTGGTCATTAACTCTCTTGGTTAATTCTCCTTTCTGCACATCAATCATAGACCATCCGGTTGTAAGTAAAGGTCTCCCAAAAATAATATAAATTTCTTTATCCTGTTTCATGCTAGCACATTGAAATCCACAAGAAAGATAAATTTGCCTTCCTTAACTAGTACATCTTCTATAACCTCTCTAGGATAAGTGATAGATCGATCAACTAATTGAAGGGTTATAGTAGTGAGAGAAATCTCTCCTTTGTTTATCCTTCTAAAGATAGATTAAAGAATGAGATTAATGTTATCTTCTAAATCACATAATGTTTTTTTATAAATTTTTTTTCCAATCTCACAAAGTATAGTAAAGCTACAGGGGTCTTTAAGCTTTTGAGGAATCTTCTTTTGAGTAAATGCACTACATTCTTCACTAAGTGAAACTGTTGCTTATGCTTCAAACTTCCTCTTTTTGTTTAATAATTCTTTCAAAAATTTGACATAAATTGACATTTGTTTCAAAGCTTCTGCAAATGGAATGTTGATTGTAATTTTTTTATATATCTTGAAAAGCTTTGAAAATTGTTGATCAAGCTTTTATTGTCTAAGTCCTTGAGAAAAAGGATGTGGTGCTCTTTCAAAATGAATTTTAGTTGGAGAGACAGGTTATTCTTTATCCTTTAAAATAATTTCTTTAGGCTTTTCAATTTCTTCAGTTTCTCTCTCAACTGCAATCTCTTTTTGAATTCCAATATTTAAATCATTTCCACTCTTATGTTGAACAGTGTTAACTTGGTTTTGTACTTTACGTTTGTCTTTCAAATTTACCTCAACATTACTAAGTAGTGTTCCCTGGGGTCTATTGTTAAGTGAATTAGCACTGTGTCCAATTTGATTCTCAATATTTCTTATTGCAGCACCTTCAATTTGTAATTGATTACCCATTTGTAAAACCACTTATTCAATAAACAACTTATTTTCCTTAAACTCTTGGTTATTCAAGCTTAAAGTATAAGAAGTTTGATAGTTATAACTACCTTGGTTATTCTAGCTCCCAATTGGGTTCGCTTGATTGTTCCCCCATTGCTAATTTCCACCACCAGAATTTTCATTGATCCAACCATTTCTCTTGAGCATATGCACCAATCCTGCTTCAATTGTTCCAATATGATTAAAGTTATCCTTCATCCTTCAATCTAGGTGATCAAAAGGTAGTTAAAATTTCTTATTGCATTCATAATACTTTGAAGTTCCCTTTTTATTTTCTTCATTTCTTTACCAAAGCTATTGAATTTCCAACTGTTTGTGGCATTAATGTTGTTGAAGCATGTGATGAATGATCCAAAATAATATCTAATGCTTCATTATCATTCCCAATATAATTGTATCAACAGGAATCATGGGCTCCTAAGGTAATAATAATTTCTCCCAACTTTCATATGGCACTTGAGATTGATTGCAAAGTAAGAAAATTTTAGAAGGATGCCCCAATCCATATATTGGTCCATTCAAAAAAATACACATATTGTTTTTGAAAATAATCGATCCCACATCAATGGGCTTTTCCATTTGAATGCAATAGTTTAAAATGACACTTTCTCTTACAAATCTACTAATCTTCATGGTAAGGAGTGATTTTGTAAATATGAAGAAATGTCATTGTTTTGATATTTAATTAAGCAGTGAAGCGGAAAAATTAATGTATCCCCCATCTCTGATTTCCCACTTATCATTTTCTTCTGCTAGAAAGTTATATACATCTTGCATCAAATCTCTCGTTGGGATAAAATTTGTATAACAACGATTGGAATGTTTTCAATCATATAAAAATCATTAATTCTATTCAGAGTAAATGGTACAACCTTACCTTGAACGAATAAGACTCCTTGGGTAATTCCATCTAGGTTAGCATAAAATTCCTGTACTATTGGTACAAAAATTGCAGCGATATTCTAGCATAAAACTTCCCAACGTCTCTGTACAATGACTTTCTCAATATGTGAACTTGGATTATTCAATCGATGATTGATAAAGCCTCTCTCTTTGGTAAGTCTTTTTTTCATAATGACTTCTTCATATAATCTCTGCGTGTCAAAAGTGATAAACTTTCTTCTATTGAAAACTCCATACCTTGAAGTATTTTTGGAATTGAAGCCATGGAATTCAAAATTGGAAGTTTCTGGTCATCTAACACAGTTTTTAGGCCTTTAAAAACACCTCTCGGCGGTTATTTAGGAGTGTCATCTTGCCAAAGTCTGCCACATTCGCATTGAATGTGTGAAACTGCTCGGGACGCCATCAGCAATCTCAATGGTGTTGTTGGAGCAAGGGTCCATATAGATGGGCACCGTCGGCGCTAGAGGCCAAAATTGAATTTTTTTTTTTTTTTGTTCAATTAAATTCCAAAATTTCCCTCCAATACCAATATTTGTCTTAATTTATGATATATAAAATTGTGTAGGATTCAAAAATATTTTTATTTCCTAAAAACACTTATTAAACAAAATAGTAATATATGGGTTGCCTCCCACAAATTGCTTGGTTTAACGTCATCAGCTCGACGTACAATTGTTTAACCAGGATGACTTAACATCAAAATTTCTTTAAATTGTGGCATGTGTCCTTCATAATAATGTTTCGATTGATGCCAATAAACTTTAAATATCTTTCCAGTTTTAGGATCATTAATAACAGCAGTTCCATAGTGATGACTTTAATCACATTAAATAGTCATAACCATCTAGATTTTAGTTTTCCTGTAAATAATCTCAATCTTGTGTTACATAATAAAACTTCTTATCCAGGTTCAAACTTCTTTTTAATAATCTTCTGATCATGTCATATTTTCATTTTCTTATTATAGATTTTTGCATTATCATATGTTTCATTTCTAATCTCCTCAAGTTCATTGAGTTGTAATAATCTTTTCTCAAAGCATATTTTAGATTAAAATTAAATTTGTTAATAGCCTAAAATGCGTTACGCTCTAATTCTATTAGTAAGTGACAAGTTTTTCTAAAAATAAGTTTATATGGGGACATTCCTATAGGAGTCTTATAAGCAGTTCTATATGCCCATAATGCAATATCTAATTTAGTAGACCAATCTAATTTAAAAGGATTTACAGCTTTTTTCTAAAATTCTTTTTATTTCACGATTTGATATCTCTACTAGACCACTAGTTTGAGGATGACAAGTAGTATAAAATCTATGCATAATAGCATATTTTTAAATCAATTTCTCGATTCTCTGATTCCTAAAATGTAATCCTCCATCTATAATAATTACTCTCGACATTTCATATCTTTTAAAAAAAATTTTATTTAAAAATCTACAAACACTCTGAGCATCACATTTAGATACAGCAATATGTCACCTCCCAAAAGAGCCCTTATGGGTGGTGGGCAGCCCAGGAGTTAAATACTGCTTTTCGGCCCTACACCTAGCCGATGTGGGACTATTTGTTCATGACATTCTCCTCCACCCAATCATGTGACGCCCTCATCACAGATCGGCTCCACCGAGGGCCCACTGGACCAGGAGAGTCCACACACCTGACAGGCAGTAATATGCTCTGATAGCACTTGTCACCTCCCAAAAGAGCCCTTATGGGTGGTGGGCAGCCCAGGAGTTAAATACTGCTTTTCAGCCCTACACCTAGCCGATGTGGGACTATTTGTTCATGACAAATAGCTCAAATCTATTTGAATATATAATCAATAGCAAGTAATATATATAAATTTTCAAATGAGGGCATAAATGATCCCATAAAATCTAATCCCCACACATCAAAAATTTCAACTTCCAATGTGTAATTTAGAGGCATATCATTTCTTCAAGAAATACTTCCTACTCGCAGACATCAATCGCATGTTTTAATAAATTCATTAAGATCTCTAAAAAGAGTATGATAATAAAATCTAACTTACAAAATTTTATATATTGTTTTATTTATTCCAAAATGTCCTCTAAATTTTGAATCATGTCATCTTTCAATTATTTGTTGAGTTTCTTCATAAGGCACACACCTCCTGATAATTAGATCTATACATTGTTTATATAAATATGGGTCATCCCAAAAATAGAATTTTAAATCATATATAAATTTATTTAATTTTTTATTCTTAATATCTGGTGCTAAAATATCACTTACGATATAATTTACTATATCGACATACCACGGTATATTCATTTCATTAATATTATGCAATTTTTCATCAGGAAAATTTTCTAAAATTTCATTTTTAATATTAGTTAATATTTCTTTTCTAGTCTAAAAAAAAGATAAACTATTTGATCATCATTTCCCTTTCTATCAACTATAATAAAATAAAACTCTTGTAATAGAAGTATCCATCTAATTAATCTTGGTTTAGCATCTTTCTTTTGCATCAACTATTTGATAGTAGAAGGATCTGTATGCACTATACATTTGGTTCAAATCAAGTAAGGTCTAAATTTATCAAAGGCAGAGATAGTAGCTAATAACTCTCTTTCACTAGTAATGTAATTAATTTAAGCATCATTTAGAATTTTACTAACATAATATATTACTTTAAAAACTTTGTTGTGCATTTGTCCTAAAACAACTTCAATAGCATAAACACTAGCATCGTACATTATTTTAAATGGTTTCTCCCACTCTGGTGGAGCTATTATAGGTGCAGTGATTAATTTTTCTTTCAAAAATTCAAATGCTTTTATGCATTTCTCATTGAAATCAAATTTTGTATCTTTTTCTAAAAGTTGGCATAATGGTTTAGTTATTTTTAAAAAACATTTTATATATCGCCTGTAGAAACCAACATGTCCTAGAAAATTTCTTACCCCTCTAACCATAGTAGGAGGTGGTAATTTTTTAATAACTTGAATTTTTGCAGGATCTACTTTCATGCTAGTTTTAGAAATTTTATGCCAACTTACAATTCCTCCTGCAACCATAAATTGACATTTTTCCCAATTTAGTACTAAGTTGATTTTTCCACATAATTCCAGAACCTTTTCTAAATTATTTAAACATAATTGAAATGAAGTATTGAATACATAAAAAGCATCCATAATACTTCCATTCCATGTTCAATCAAATTACTAAAAATTGACATCCTACATCTTTAAAATGTCACAGGTGCATTGCATAGTCCAAAAGGCATTCTACGAGAAGAAAATGTTCTATAAGGGCATGTAAATGTTGTTTTCTCTTGATCCTCAGGAGCAATTAGAATTTGATGATACCCGGTATATCCTTCTAAAAAGCTATAATATTTATTTCCTGCCAATCTATCCAACATTTGGTTTAAAAAGGGAAAAGGAAAGTGATCTTTTCTGGTGGCCATGTCTAATTTTCTATAGTCTATACAAATTCACCAACCAGTAACTTATCTTAATGGAATTAATTCATTTTTCTCATTTACTTGAATGTTCGCTCCTCCTTTCTTTGGAACACAGTGAATTGGACTCACCCAAGCACTGTCTCAAATAACATTTGTAATTCCAGCATCTAAGTATTTTAAGATTCCTTTTTTAACAAATTCTATAATTATTGGGTTTAATCTCCTCTAAGGATCAGCTTTAGGTTATTATTGATCATCTAATAGAATACTCTGCATACAAATTGAAGGATTAATTCCCTTAATATATGTTAAAGTCCATCCAAAAGCCTTTCTATATCTTTTTAACAATTCTATTAATTTTTGTTCTTGAATTTTAGTTTACTCAGAAGATACAATAACAGGCAATGTAGATGAATCTCCTAAGAAAACATATTTATAAATGGGCAGGTAATACTTTTAGTTCAAGTTCAGGTGATTTAACACTTAAAGGAAAAAAAATTTTATTATCATTTTCCAACAAATCTAAAGTTTCAAATTTGTCCTGAATATAATCTAAATTCTCTTCTTTTATTTTGTTCTAATTCTCACAAAATTCTTCTTGCCTTAATTTTATTCAAACACTTTCTTAAATTGCTCATTACTTAGATAATCAATAACTTTCATCCTAAAACATTCATTATCTTTTTTATTGCAGGATATTTCATAGCTTTTGCAATATTAAATGTTACTTCTTGATCATTAACTCTCATTATTAATTCTTCTTTTGCACATCTATCATAACTCTCCCTGTTGCAAGAAATGGTCTCCCCAAAATAATAGGAATCTCTTTATCTCCTCAAAATTTCATTGTATAAAGTCTACAAAAAAAATAAATTTGTTCACTTTTACTAATAAATCTTCTATAAATTCTTTAGGATAAGTTATTGATTGATCATCTAACTGAAGAGTTACAGTAGTAGGGGAAATCTCTCCTAAATTTAAACGTTTAAAAATCGATAGAGGCATAAGATAGATACTCGCTCTTAAATCACATAAGGCTTTTCCGAAAAACTTTTCACCAATAGCACAAGGTATAGTAAAACTATTAGGATCTTTTAAATTTTCAAGAAGCTTTTTCTGAATAATAGCGCTACACTCTTCACTAAGTGCAACGGTCTCATGATGTGCAAACTTCCTTTCTTATTTAGTATATCTTTCATAAATTTCACATAACTTGGCATTTGTTATAAAGCCTTATGGAAAGGAATGTTTATCATTAACTTAGTAAGGATTTCCAAAAATTTTGTAAATTGTTTGTATTTATTCTTCTACTTTAATCGTTGAGGAAATGTAGGTAGTGGTTTTTCTAAAGGAACATGTATTTGTTCATTTTCATTATGGTCACTTTCAATCTCTTCCTTCTCCTCATCAACTTTAGTTTCTCTTTGGATTCTTGTTTCAACTTCTTTTCCACTTCATAATTTACTATCTTTAATTTGTTCCTTATTTTGATCATTTGGATTATCTTCCACAAAACTCGGAAGATTTCTTGAAGGTCTGTTACTAAGTGCAATAGCAATATGTCCTAATTAATTTTAATCTTTTTAATAGCAACCCCTTGATTTTGTATTTGATTTATCATATTAAACATTACTTCTTCCATCGTCAACTTTTTCTCATTAACTAGTGGGTTAGGGTTAGGGTTAGAGTTAAATTGAAGAGGATAATAGCATCAATAATTAGGATTCTCTTAGTTGTCAAAATTCCCTAAGGGGTTCACTGAATTGTTATATATATTCCAACTATAATTAGGGTGATCTTTCCTTCCAAGGTTGTAATAATTAGTATAAGGATTGTTATTTTGATTATTTATAGCATTCAAAGTTTCATAAGATGATTGAGTATTAATTTTCTGCCCTAGTAAGTTTTCCTCTAATAATGGTGGTATTTGAAAATATTCCACTCCAATTTGATCAATATTTTTCAATATAGTAGCAATTTGAGATGCTAAAATAGGCATTGCATCAGAGTCATGAATACTAGCTACTCTCTTAGGATTTACCCCACACAGAGGGTCATTGAAAATTGTTAGTAGTCATTTCTTCTATTAAAAAGTATGCTTCATTAAAAGATTTTGACATTAATGATCCTCCTGTAGCAGCATCTATAGTAGATCTATGTGATCTTATTAATCTATTGTAAAAATTTTGAATTATTAACCAATTTGGTAAAGCATGGTGTGGACATTTTCTGAGATCCTTAAATATTTCCCAGACTTCATATATCGATTCTCCTTCAAACAAACAAAAAGATTTAATACTGTTTCTAAGCTTAGCGGTTTTCGAGGGTGGAAAATATTTTGCCAAAAATTTTTGTGATAGTTCTCCCTAAGTTCTGTTAGATCTAGGTGCTAATGAATTTAACCAAGTTTTAGCTTTATCCCTCAATAAAAAAGGAAAAACTCAAAACCTAATAACATCATTAAACACTTCATCTTATTTAAAAGTAGCACATATTTCAAGAAAACTAGCAAGATGTTAGGATTTTCAGTATGTGTTCCTCCAAACTTATTATTTTGCACCATTTGGATAATAGTAGGTTTAAGGTCAAATGAATTAGTAGCAACATCAGGAATTTGAATAGTTAAGTGAGGTTCATCTACCATCAGATTAGCATAATCTTTTAACGAACTTTGTCGATTTTCGTTTATTTGATTATCTAAGTTATTTGTCATTTTGTTCAAAATTTTAATTTCTTTTTGTTGTTTTCAAATTTTTCTATCGTTCTAATTCTGAATTGTAAAGTACTAAACCTTCGGATCCAATATTTCACATAAACAAATATAGTAAGGAAAGAAAATTTTCTTAAAAATACTCTTAAATATATATAAATATATAAATATATATATATATATATATATATATATGAAAATTTTCTTAAAAATACTCTTAAATATATAGAGAGAGATAGAGCGAGAGCGGAGCTAAGAGCAAGCGAGGGATGAATGTCTTTAGGTTAGCAGACAATATGACCCATCTACTAAGCATCCTAATTATGTTGCACAAGATCTGCACCACAAAATCATGCGCAAGAATATCACTGAAGACGCGGGATCTCTATGTTATTGTGCTCGTGAGCCGTTATATTGATCTATTTAGGACTTATTATTCTATGAACAACTCGTTGATGAAGATAGTTTTTCTTGGAACTTCGATGTGCATTGTTTGGTAAATGAGACTACACAAGGTGGTCAGGCAGACCTATATAAGGACGAGGACAACTTCCGACATTATTTTCTTGTTCTGCCATGTTTAGCTTTGGCCCTTTTGGTGCATCACAATTTCACTTTTATTGAAATATTATGGACATTTTCTCTTTATCTCGAGTCTATTGCAATTCTGCACCAGCTGGTATTGTTGCAAAAGTCAAGCAACATAGACAACCTGACGGGGACCTATGTATTCCTTCTTGAGGCGTACAGGGGACTATATCTTCTCAACTGGGTTTATCGGTTTTGCACAAAGAACCATAGAGTTCGTTGGATACCATGGTTATCCGGCCTTATTCAAACAGTCATCTACACTGATTTCTTCTATTATTACATAAAGATTTGGAAAAACTGTGAAAAGTTGAAGCTTTCAGGTTGAGAATGGCAGCATCAATATGTCTCATTTAAGGGAGATTTAGATGTTTTTTGGCTGACATAAGTGAAGTTCTTACTTTGCTAACTGTTTTTCTTTTATTTTGAGGTTTTTGAGAGTTTTAAGCTATCTTTCTTTAGGATATTAAGTTATTTTGGCTTATAGAAGAGCTGAAGCACCTGTATTAACACTACAATGGGGAATTTTTTTTCTTTTTAATTGGATATTTACA
>NEWO01000394.1:449948-471093 GCA_003013225.1 Phalaenopsis aphrodite
TTATATATATATATATATATATTTATACTTTATGTATTTTATCTTTAAATTTCCTAATTTACCAAATTTTATTTAACTTACCATTATCTTCCCCGGTAACAACGCCAAAAACTTAATCACGGAAAGTATAGTTGTGTAAAATTTATTAAATTAACTCTGCTTTACAATAGTGCAAAAAACTGGATGTGGTTTTTTATGAATAATAATATTAAGCACTTAATGTTGGGATTCTACACAAGTATACATATCGTTATCAAGTAATATAAGACGTTCTACTTAAGTCCTAAATATCGATCTCACAAGGAAGGTTTAAATTTAAAATAATAGATTAACTAGGAAATTCACGGAAATACAATGAAATTACTGTCACTAATTTTGAATGTTTGAGATAATATTAGAACTAAATTACTAACTACTAGTAAAATTTAATTAGAAAGTTTAAAATGGTAACAACTAAGCTATGTTTATGTGATAAAGTTTTTTAATATGAAAAAGCATCTTTCCCACTACAATGAGTTTTTGGTGCAATGAGACAAAATAAATGGTTTAAATTTGTATTGTACAAAATAAGAATAATTTTATTTCTATACAGTGATTTAGTGTTATAGAAAAATATTGGCTAATCTCAGGCTTAGTCTCTAAATCTGTGGCTAGGCTAGGGGGATATTGGCTCCCACTCCAGAGCTCCCACTTCCCTTTACCTGAAGGATAACTCTCTCTTTAGTTCTTAAACACTAAGATCAAATTGGGCATTTTAGTCTCACCTTAAAAATCTCCAATTCTACACTCAAATATGTATATTTTCCTATTTATTTACATTTAATTCCATGAAGAAAACACTCCATGGAATTAAATGTGATTTTCACTCTGTTGTAGAACTCATACTTCATTTTCTTGATCATATGTTTCACAACATATTTTAACAATTCAATTGGCCAGATTGAAAAGTAAATTTAGAATGGAGTAGAAAAACCATCACAATTTAATTTATATTTTAACATTGACACATCCAAATTATCTCTTTATTTCACCATATCTCAGAGAAGAGAGAAAGATAAATGAAACTACTCAAACTTCATGAGAAAGTATAATAAAAAATAAATATATATATAAAAGAAAGTTCATACAATAATAATAAACAAACAACACTTATCTAAAACTCTTTTTCAAAGTAAATCCCTTTTAGTCTCTCTTACGACATGTAGGAAGAAGAAATCTCTCACTTCTCTCACTCTCCAACACTCTTAGAGAAGAATTCACTTTAACTCACCACAAAAACTCAAAACTATAAAGGAAATAAATGATTAATGGTGTGGAATGGCGTGGAAGAAAGTGGAAAGTTGTTGAAGGTTGTGAAGGGGCATGAAAGGGCAAAGGGGGGGTCTTTTCTGATCAATTTCAGCTCTAAATAAAGCCTAAGGACGGTTTTGCAATAGGTGCATCCAAAAACTCTTCAAGAAGGGTCCAAATTTGTCTAATCTTCTAGAAATAGGGCCTACACCGACACTGGTGTCATTAGCGCCAGTGTTCCATAAATAAAATTTATGCTCTCTGTCAAACGACATCGTCAGTGCCCAATCTGGCGCTATCAGCGCTGAACAGTTCTTAAAAACTTCAATTTGACTTCAAATTCCATCCTTTATTCTTGCTTTCTGCTCTAAGTCCTAAAAATCAACAACCTGTAATAAAACAGAAAAAATACCTTCATTTAAATACAATATCACCAAAAATGAGTATAAAATATGGGTCTAAAAATGCATATATTTTTTATATATCATCTCCTATGGTCTATGATAGCCAACAGAACAAGAAAAATCAGACCACCTTTCATCCACCTAAGCTTTAAATTAAGCTTTAATTTAATACAAATAAAATAACTCTAAAATCCATTATTCATTATTTTAATTAACTTAATGTTAAGTAAAATAGCAATTAATGGAAGTTATTATTTTTAATTAGTCATTTGAGACAAATGATGTAACGCTGAAATTTTTAAGTAAATGCTCACCACTTTGATTTTCAAGCTAAAAAGTTGAATTAAAAATATAAAAGACAAATAATATATTATATTAGACCTTTTGCTAATAAATATATACATTTTTTTCATTTATTTATGCTCAATTTGTAAGAACTCGCATTATAAGAATAAGCTATTTGAATGACATAATTATGAGAATTTTTTTTTTCATCAAGGAAACTATATGATTACATAAACCTCTTATATAACTTTTTTACCTGTGGATTTCCTATGAATTAATTTTCATATGAACATTAAATCTTACTAATAAATATTAAAATTTGTATTTTTATAATATTTACTATAACATTTATATTCCAAAACTTCTCTTCCTAAAAAATTCATTTTCCCAATCATTCGTAGTTAGTTCTTTTGTTTGGTGAAGGCATGTTCATTAAAGAAGTATGTGAATAGATTCTAAAATTACAAATAATTTATATAATACATCTTTTTTAAATAGCTAAGGCAATATTTAATTAAAATTCTTGGTTATGTGAAAATTCATGTTTGATCCAAGCTCTAAATGTGGGGTAGTTCCCAAACTCACTATTTTTTTTTAAAAAGTATGTTTTTATAAGGATTTGTTATTCCTTAGGCATCAATTTTCCTTTTCCCATTTTCTTTTCAGGAATGTAAAATACTATGGCACATGTTTTGCAAAAGTTTTTAAAATTTCATTTATGAGGGTTTTATATTTCTTTCTTTACCCAATTGAGAAGTTTCTTTAGTAAAGTTTCTCTTTGTTTCAATGTCACTTCTCATTTTAATAGTATAAGGAAGTTTCTTGTAGATAACAAAATAAAATTTATAAGTTTTTGCACTAATTTTGTAAGTCATTTCAATTTCGGCCAATCATGTGCAAGCCAAGAGGGATTGACAATTTGCCAAGCATGACTATTTTTACATGTTCAAAGCAGAAAATCATCTACATATTGGACATAATCTATTTTTCACAATATTAAGTTACTTCTTAGCTCAAAATTTCATGTGTTTTTTAGCATTTATCCAAAAATATTTGACCACTGATTTTTTTTAACTTTTAGTGAATCCCAATGCATGTATGGTTTTAGCTACCTTAAACATCCAAGACTAAATTTTAAAAAATATTTAATGAAAAAAGTGCATTTTAAAGCTAGGATTCTATAGTGGTTAAGTCATTAAATATGGTGATCCTGAAATGCCCTAATTTATTGAGATTTCTCTAAAGGTTCTAGCTACTTTTGAAGTATAAATAATGAGCTCAAGTCAATTAGCTAACATAATTACTATTATGGATCTAAAAATATTTAAAAGATTCTAAGAAAGGAAAATTATTTATTAAGCTTCCTAAAGATTTTCACATCCACCCAATTTCTAAGAAAGAAATTTTATGAGTTAGAAAAGAATAAGAAAATAAATTTAGTTGATTACAAGAAAACTATAAGGTAGCTTAAAAATGGTTTGACTAACTATAATCTCAACTATGTCATCATCTTCAAGGTCTCTTAAAATGACAACCGTTTCTAGCCTTAACCAAGCAATTATGATGTATAATATCATATTTTTGCTATTTGTAAATTTTATTTACGAAATCCCATATGGAATTTTTCTCTACATGAGAACTAAATTACCAAAAAAATGGCCAACAATTCTACTAAAAACTCCAAACTAAGAAGAAATACAACCTTATTCAAGAAATGAAAAACCAAAGAATCGTTAACAATATAGAACTCACACAAATATATATATATATATATATATATATATATATAATGATCAACAATAATAAAAGGAGTATATAAAAAGTCTCCAAGAAGCAAATGAGGCAACTCCACTGGAACTATATTAGAATTTATAGTCATCTAAGAGGTCAAACCCATTGTAGCTGCCTAATTAAAAACCGTATTTCCTTCATGATTAGTATAAGACAAACCAACCTGCACAAAATTTTGAAGAGAATAAAATCTTCCTCATCTGAATGATCAAATTCCAAACATAATCCATCTACCATGTACAAAATTTCTATAGAAGCAAAGAATGCATTACAACAAGAATCCTATTCCAACTGTTTTTAGTAGCAATAAACATAGCAGTAACCACATCATCAGCTTCAGTACCATCGAAGAACATGAAATAGAAGGTCCAGAAAACCAAATAACACATTTACCCATCCAACTTCTACACACCCCACAAATGCCAGCCATTTATTATTCCAACTCCTGTCAACATTAAATTTCAGCAAGCCATATTTAGGTTTTTTCTAAAACACCAGTTTATTACTCAACTTAAGCTTCTCAAGAATTGAAATATTGAACTTGTTAAACATCCTCAAAATATGCATATTAACAGGCTTATTGAATTTTCCAAACAAAATTATTTTTAAGTACAAAGTTTTGAATGTAATTGAACAAGCAAAAATAGTAACCAACTTGTCATTATGCTTACATTCATTCCTCATAATCCATAAGATATATAAATCACATTAGGAATGGACAAAAATAACCGGTCTCCATAACACTTCCAACAAATATTACAACTAAAATATTATAGCTACTTGTAGATAGATGAACAAGAAGGTAATAGAATTAATCAATGGCAAAAATTAAAGTAGAACAAAGACATCTTATGCTCCATGACTAGATATGTAATTTTATGCTTGCTTCAAAATGGATAACAGCTAAGAAGGTGTTATATCTGTTAAAATAAAAATAAAAAAATTCTTATTACGTCATAAAGAATTAGATAATCCTAGTAATAGCAACTGCTTTATAAGAAAAAAAGGTTACATGAAGCAAAAGGCACCAAATAAAATTTCCTAATCGAGGGGCCTACTAAGAATAGTTTAATGAGAGTAATTGAACTTTATGACCTACTGAGAGTCCTTTGAATAAATAATGTAGAAGCTTATGTACATATCACAATATTCTTAAAAATCTATGAAAGTTATCAATTTTTTTCCTGAAACGATTAACTAAGATGATATTAGGTCCCTTATCTGTGAGAATTAAGAAAACTACTATGTGGTAACTAATGAGTCACCATATTTTAATGTCGTAAAATTTGGTGAAATAAATTTTTTTATCAATTTTTCCCTTATCCATCAACAAGTCAAGAGCATCATAATGATTCTTCTGTTATTTTTTTTATCACCCATTTTTGTTATTAAGCTATGTATGACACTTGAGCATGGAAAGTTGTTACATAGTTTCAATCAGTAAGCACTTAGCCTATGCTAGAAATCTATTATATTTGAGAAGCTTATAGTAAATTATAAATTATATGATAGTTGAGTACACACTTTGGCTAAATATAAGGTTCACAATAGTCATGAAGGACCATTAGATTAGTAAAATTATTATTAAAGTAAATTAACTACTTGAGCCAGTTATATTTATGCTAAGGGGTGAGTTTACACTTTTGGTCGGCTATGTTTGCATCATCACTAGATGCTTTCTAACTAAGTTAAGTTGCATACTTTTGTATTACATTGAAGCTTTATTCCATGTTTATCCCTTTAACAAATCTCCTTAGGAAAGTTATCATCTATGGTCGGTCTTACTATATCCTAGTGATATGTATTTTTCAGAAATAATCATTTAGACTTTCAAGTAGAATAAAGTTGTGCTACACTGCTGGTTCTTTTTAGATGGGGGGAGTTGGACTTCATAACTATGAAACATTTGAGAAAAAGTTTTATTGATTATTGAGTTAATGTTCAAGGTTTAGGCTGATTTTAATAAACACGTTATAATGTCATACAGAGAATTACTAAAAAGATATTTTAGTTCATTTGAACATCCTATAGTTATTGGCATTTTTTAATTTTAATTTTACTTTTTTTGATAGAAATATTAAACCATAACTTCTTAAGCTCATCAAATTCCCACTTTTCTATGTGTTGTAATATGATGTTAAAATGGAGTAGGGTCGCATCATTTGCTTAGATCTTCGTTTACCAAGAGATTCTATAAAAGCATGTTGTATTTTTAGTCTTTTAACCTAGGTTGGGATCTTCAGATTCTTAAACCATAAGTCAATTTATCTCCTTATTTACCTGTGTTACAATTTTGAACAAAAATATTCTCCAATGTTGTTCTAAAGCCTCATATTAATGTTGATTGAATCTAAATTATTTGCATAAATTAATAATTTGGTCCCAAATCATTGATTTTTTATAATATCTATTCATATTGAGTTTACTCTATGTGGCAAGATTATCAATGGCTCTTGTTGTAAAGTTTTATTGAGCCTACTTAATGGGACACATTCTCATTTATTTTTTTCTCAAAACAGATTATTATTAGAAAATGTGTTTCCTTACTTCCACTTTATGAAATATAAGGATTTTTTTCAAATTACAACTTCAAAAATAAATAATAATAAGAAAGTTAAAAAGTTTAGTGAAAAAAAGTATAAGGTTATTGTTACACCAAAATAATGTGTTTTTTTAAGTATACATTTTATGCTTATTTTTTGTGATATTGCACTTTAAAGAAGGGTATCTTTATGTTTTTGTTGCAGGTATATCAATTTTAGGCATTTGGAGCAAAAATAGCAAAAAAAAAAAGAAATTTGGAGCCAAAATAGAGAACTTTTTATTCTGGTGCTAGAAGCACCAACTTAGAGAGAGCTGACACTAGAGGTGCCATTATATAGAGAAGCAGTGCCTGAGGTGCCAAATTTGGAGCTAGAAGCGCTAAAGCCAAAAACAGTGCAGACTTAAGTAACTTGGTGCTTGAAGCACCAGAAATGGTGCCAGAAGTGCCAGAGATGATACTTAATGGATTAAAACAATCCAGATGATCTCTTAGTGGAATTTGAAGGCTCAAAGTGTTTCAAAATGCCTCATGGAGCGATTCAATGTATCTAGACACTTTGGAAGGCTCTTTAATGAAAGGATATGTCTCTTGAAGGAATTGACTTGTCATTTAGGATTCAAAAGATGTGACTTTTGGAGAGAATTTGGGAGGAAATTTTGAATTCTTTTTGAAATGAGGTAGCCCCTAATTAAAAAGAAGAGGAGTCTAGGGCATGAGTGTGGCATAAGAGTAAGAGGAAGGCTTTGGAGAAGAGATGATTTTCTTCTAGGGTTGTAAGAAGAGAGGGAAGGTGAGAGATTTCTTCTTCATTACATTTCTAAGAGAGAATTGAGTGTGATTATAAAGAGATAAAGTGCTTAAAGGGAACTTCTAGGATTTCCTTGGGAATAAGTGTGATATAAATTGTGTCCATTTCTTTCTTTATTTTGTAAAATTATTTTTATAAATTAAATCAATGTTTTTTTTGTATTCTTCTCATGAATTATGAATATACTTCTTTATCTTTCTACCTAAAATTAGATTTGGTTTTGTGAATAATTGATTTTATTTTATACGGTTTTAAAGTAAATAATTTTTTTTAATTTAAACTCGGATCTTCATTTGCTTTTTGATTTAGCCAAAAGAAATGTTAAAACTTGTTGAGAAACATATGATCGAAAATGTCTATGCTTTCTATAATAAGGTAAGAGTCACATTCAATTTCATGGGTGAGAATGTAATCCATCGGGTTAAGTGCAAATAAAAAGGGAAATATACTTTGTTGGACACAGAATTGGAGATTTTAAGGTGACAAATTAAATTCCCCAATTTGGTCCAGTTGATTGAAAACTGATGTGAGATTGTTAGCCCTAGGGTGAGGGAGAAGTGGGAGCTCTGGAGTGAGAGTCTGTATCCTCTCAACCTAACCGTGGAATTAGGGACCAAACTTTCAATTATTCAATGTTCTTTATGCACTTGATGGAGGGTAAGGAATAACATTGCTCCTATCCGGCACATAATAATTTTATGTATAATTTTAAATGATTTTAATTACTTCTCTAACCATGTACTCATTGTAAAGGGGAAGGATGCTTTCTTAAATTTTAACTCTTAATCACAAAACTTTGTTTAGTCTTAGTAAATTTAATTTTAAAGTTTAGAAATTAGTTTAGTAAACCTAGTTCTTTTAATTACATTTTGTTAGCATTCAATAATCCCATTTTAACTTGTCCTTCTTACTTTAATTTTCATAGTTTGAATATTGTGATTTATGTTATTATCATAAGAATTTACATTTTTCAAGCTAAGCATTGATAGTAGACTAGAATTAGCCTAAGAGATTTCTTACTGTGATTCTCTATGGGATTGATATTGTGCTTTTTAAAGATAGTCCTATATTACTTGAAGCGATATGTACACTTGCATAGAACCCGAAGTGTGTGAACTATTTTATATGTTTTATATAACATTTCGATTTTGCACATTAAATATTTAATATAAATTAGGTTAATAATTTGGCCATATTTTTGGAAGCTAAATTATTGCATAAGTTTGTGATGGGTCAAGTTTTTGGCACTATTACCGAGGATTTAAATTGACATAAAACACACAAAAAAATAACGCACACCAAGGGTGCATCAATTTTTTGGTGTTGTTTCTAGGGAAGCTACGATAAGAACTTTATGAGAATTTTAATTAAACCTATAAGAATTAGATTTGAAATTTTTAGTATTATTATATAATGTGTTTAATGAAAGTATTTATTTTAACGAAAATCCAAAATACCAAAAATATTTTTGATATCTGTTCTATTAGTTAAGTCTTTAGATTTGTATGTGTAGTTCAGGAGCTACGAACCTTGATTTTTACTAGATAAATTTGGAGAGAACTTTTGGGAAAGATTTGAAAAGACTCCATGAATTTAATGTAAAAATGGCAGATCAACGTTATAAAGAATATTCAAATTTGGATTATAATGCTAGTAGCTTTGAAAGAGTAAACCCCAAGAGAGTGGCAAATTTACAAGAAGAAATGCTTAAAATTTTAATTTCTCAAGTTGCAGCTATTGAGAGGAAGTTGGATCAATACATAGAAAGATATCCTCAAGGAACCCTGATTATTGTGGAAAATTCTTTTGGAAAATGGATTGAAACTAGCCATGAGATACATATTTCTTATTCTGATTATTACAATCCAGGTTGGTAAAATCCTTTAAATTTTAATAGAAATAATAATTTTGGAAGATAAGACAAATTTTGGGAAGATAAGACAAATTTTGGGAAGATAATCAATTTAATCGGACATGTTGTTGGAATAGTCATGGATATTATAATACTGAACTTTCTTTTCTTCATGGATTTAACTCCAACACACATAATGAGGAGAAGGATTCATTGTTAGAAGAGGATGTGATTCAGTTTGTGAGTCAGTTGGAAAGTCAAAAGAGTGAGTTGAAAAGTCAAGAGGTTGCAATAAGGAATATAGAAAACCAACTGGGGTAGATTATTAATGCAATTAACAGTTACCCACCAGAGATTTTACCTAGTGACCCTAAGATAAACCCTAAGGAGATGAATGATGAGAAATTTAAAATTAGCAATCTAATATTTAAAAGGGAATTGGAGGATATATTTCAAAAGAACTTTGAGTTGAGAAATGAGGATAAGGAGATTAAAAGACCAATGGAAAAAATTTCTAAAGAATTAGAAAAAACATATTTCATTAACTAAGTTAAATATAGAAAGACCACCTCTACCTTTTACTCAGTACCAAGTGGAAGAATTAAAACACAACTCTGAACAAAAGAGTAACCTAGAAGAATTTGATCCAGAGTTTGAATAATGTAGAGAGAGTTTCATCCAAAATTTGGGAGATCAAGAATTATCTTATAAAGATCCATTTCTTATAAAATTTAAGGATGATATTAATATGAAACATGATAAAATCACTAAAAGAATATTGGATCTAGAAAGAAATATGTGGAATAAGGATTTGAATTGATCTGAAAAGAAAGAGCTGAAAGAAAAATTCCATCTCTATTTTGTTACTTCTTTTCTCTGATTTTGTTTTCATTTGATAGGAGTAGCTAATCTATTTGATGAGTAACATGTGGATGAAATTTGGAGCCAAAGTAGAGAGTTTTGTGCTTCTAGAGCCTGAGGCACCAAAATTGGCTTTAGAGGTGCCAACTTATAGAGAGCTAGCACCAGAGGCACCATTATATGGAGAAGTGGCACCTGAGGCACCAAATTTAATGCAAGAAGTGATAGAGCCTAGAATAGCACAAATTTACTTTGCGCCGGAGGCACCATAATTGGCTTCATAAGTGCTAGAGATGATACTTGATGGATTAAGGAGGTTTAAGATGTATTTTGAGCAGACGCCCCATGGAGTGATTCAATGCATCTAGATACTTTGGAAGACTCTTTAAAGAAGGGATATGTCTCTTAAATGAATGGACATGTCTTTTGAGATTCAAAATGTGTGACTTTTAAAGAGAATTTGGGAGGGAACTTTGAATTCTTTTTTAAAGGAGGCACCCCGTAATTAAAAAGAAGAGGATTTTAGGGCATGAGTGTGGTGTGAGAGTGAGAGGAAGAATTTAGAGAAGAGAGCATTTTCTTCCAGGGTTGTAAAAAGAGAGGGAAGATGACAAATTTCTTTTTCATTACTTTTCTAGGAGAGAATTGAGTGTGCTTGCAGAAAGTGAAAGTGCTTAAAAGGGAACTTCTAGGAATTTTCTTGAGAAGAACTGTGAGATAAGTTGTGTTCTTTTCTTTCTTTATTTTGTAAACTTATTTTTATATATGAAATCAGTGTTTTATCGTATCATTCCCCTGAATTTTAAGTAGTCTTCTTTATCCTTCTCCCTACAATGAGATTTGGTTTCGTGAAGAATTGATTTTGTTTTATATGGTTTTAAATGTCAATAATTTGTGATGATTCAAACTCCAATCTTCATTCACTTTTTGATTTGGCTATTTAAAAGGTTAAAATTTGTTGAGAAACATAAGATCCAAAAGGGCTATGCTTTCTACAACAAAGTAAGAGTCACATTCAATTTCATTATTGAGTACGTAATCCATGTGGTTGAGTGCAAATAAATAAGAAAATATACTTTGTTGAACATTGAATTGGAGATTTTAAGGTGATAAATTAAAATCCGCAATTTTATTTAGTTTAATGAAAACTAATGTGAGATTGTTAGTACTCAGGTGAGGTAGAAGTGGGAGCTATAGAGTGAGAGCCAGTATCATCCCAACCTAACCACATAATTAAGGGCCAAACACTAGATTAATCAATGTTCTTTGCACTCAACAGAGGGTAAGGAATAGGATTGCTCCTAGTTGACACAATACAAATTTGTATATAATTTTAAATGATTTTAATTACATCACTAACCATGTACTCATTTTAAAGGGGAATGATGTTTTCTAATATTTGAACTCTTCGTTATAAAACTTTGTTTAGTCTTTGTAAATTTAAATTTGAACTTTAGAAGTTAGTTTAATAAACTTAGTTATTTAAGTTACATTTTTGTTAGCATTCATTAAAACCATTTTAACTTATCCTTCTTACTTTAATTTTTATAGTTTGAATATTGCGATTTATGTCATTATCATAAAAATTTTCATCTTCCAAACTAAGACTAGATAGTAGTAGACTAGAATTGGCCTAAGGTACTTCTTACTGCGCTTCTCTGTGGGATCGATGCTAGGGTTTTTAAAGAAAATTGTATATTACTTGAAGTGATACATCCACTTGCGAAGAACCCCTAGTGTGTGAACTACTTTATATATTTTATATAAAATTTTTATTTTACACATTAAACACTTAATATTAATTGGGTCAAGATTTTAGCCATATTTTTGGAAGCTAAATTACTGTGTATGTTTGGTAGGTATCAAGCTGTTGGCACTATTACCAAGGATTTAAATTGACATAAAACACAAACAAAAATAACACACACCAGAGGCGCATTAGTTATCACCACTCCAACTACTGAGACTTCACATAGTTTATTTCTAAGCTCAGTAAGCCCCAATTTTTACATGTTACTTGATAATATATGATCCCTCTAAATTTAATTTGTGTTTTTTAAGTACAAATTTGTATGCAATTGTGTTGAATTTTTTTAATGTTAGATCACCAACTTGCGTTTTCTTTTTTTTGACATTGATGTTGTTTTATTGTTTCACTTAACATGTACTTAATTCATGGTTGACTATATTATAAGCACTTCTAGTACTTTAAATTTGGTTTTATTTCCATCATTATTTGATTCTCACAAATCATTAATTTTTTTTCTTCATATTTGTAAGTAACCATTATTCTCTATTATTTTGGTAATACTACTTCAAATCCATGTATTTATATAAAAGGCAATTGCATAGTTGTTGATGATGGATTCATCTTGAAAGTACATATGTTTAAAGGTTAAACTTCTACCAATTTATCATTTGATGCCATAAAATTTCATCATGAAGTAATTAAAAATTTTCTTCTTGGCAAACTCAACATTTCCATCACTTTTTAGATGGTAAACTAAGACAAGCATAGGTCAAGTGTATTGAAGCTAGAAGACATCTTTGTGAGTCTATTTAAAAAAACATAGTCAATTATTAGAAATGATTACACTCAGTATCTAATGTTTAGAAATAATTTTTGTTCACATGAAATTATTGACAATTTTTATGTCATATTTACTATCCTTTTTAGATTTAATTCACTTTAACAACAATCTAACAAGATGATTATCGATTTTATCAAACCTTTAATAGGTAAGAAAGGGTTAGTTAGTAATTTTCCATAAATTAAAATTGGTCATACACTAGTCATTGATTATAACTTGTGATAAAGATGTAGTTACATTAGAATGGGCTTTTGGCATTGTAGTTGCATATTTAACATGTCTCAATGCACTTACAAATAACTAGTCAAAAGCTTCTTCTTCTCCTAATATGAAACTAGAAGTGTATGGCCAATGGAGTAGTTGTTGTAATTCTATTAGTGAACTTCCTCAAATACATAAGCATCTTTATTATGAGACAAACAAAAACATGTACTTTTTATATAAATTACTACTGATAGAATGTGAAGAAAGGGGTTTTTCTTTAATCTTCTTGGATCCTTGATAACAATAAGTTGTTGTTTAATTATGGATACTTAAAATATTCTTTGATCTAACTCAACTATATTTGTTTAGATACTTAGTATACTCTTTAGCCAAATTCAACTCAATTTAAATGTTAACCTTAATTTCTTTCTTCTTTAATGGTGAGTCTTATATATTGGTTTCCAATTGTATTGTTCATTTTGTCAAGCAGGTTTCACTCCATTGAGATTTTCTTGAGTTTAAGTATATGCTTTTTTTCTTTGAACTTTTAGCCTATTTATAATATCTTCATTCATAATGTGTCTTACTTAACCTCGTATAACCTTTTAATTTTCTTAACAATTATATAAGATTTTGAATACACTTATTGATGTTTATTCTTAAATTCCTTAAGAATAAAATCAATAAATTATTAGCAAGTCAAGCCCATTTTTTTTAATTTGAATAGCATGATTTTGTGGTAATGAATGCAATCTCTAATAATGAATAATGACTTATTAGTAATAAATAGATATTTTTACATAATATTAAAGGCATCGAAAAAGCCTATTAACTTGTACCTAATTGCTGAGCCGAGTATGAAGATGATTTTTTTGAATATGTACCAATTTTTTGAATGGCTCAAATAAATATTTGTACAACTGACACACATTCTCCATTTGTCCTTTACTTTTATAAACATCGCTACTTTGAAAATCCAATCCGAATACTACACTTTCTTACTTAACCTAGCTTTGATCAACATATGCATGCATGACACAATGAGTTAGATTAACTAGTGTCGTGGTGATTGGCTTTAATTATTTATTCTTGGTCTCATTTTCTTATTTACTCTAAAGTTTTGAAAAGTAACAATTATGTCAACTTCTGGAATCTTGCAGATTGACCCAAAAAATACTGATGTTTTTCTATATAGTTGCCACCAATTCACCCTTATATTCATTTTTTAAGGATGAGAATATTTTAGAGGTACAAATTGGATCATCTTTGCTGGGTATTTCTTCAATCTTTTAGAGGTATCGAGTCCAAAACCTCTCTAAATTTCTAATTAAGGTACTTGCTCCTATACATAGCACATGACCTTCAAGTAACATGTTCCAGATTATAGCAAGTGGCCTCTTACATTTTTGTTGGTCTTTAGCTCGAAACTTTATTGAATTATACTAATCACTGATAATTGCACAAAAGATGTTGCATTGATCACAACCAAATGTGTATTATAAGTTGTTGTAGCATCAAATGAAGTTGGCATTGCTATGCAGAGTTGATGTTCTTCGTCGTCAACAATTGATAATGTAATCATTCCATTAAATTTTTTTTTTACTTTTTCACCATAATAATTTTTTCAGACATCTTTGAAAGTTATATTGACCAATTGCCCATACTTATCAAAATACTGATGATCCTGTGCTTCTAGGGAGTTATTCTAGCTAGACTTATACATCTAATAAAATAACCTCCCTCTCTCCTTCTCTTCAAACACCTACACTCATTAGCATGATCACAAACAAAACAACATTAAAATATGAGCCAGCAACTTTTTCTCACTACTGATTAAAGTTTCTTTTTACAAAAAAAAAAACTATTGATATGTCACCAACATATTTTCATCATTTGACACGAATATCAAAGCATGACATAAATCTTGAGATAATATTTTAAGCATGAAACATTCAAATCTTGATAAAAAGTCATCTAGAGCTCCGATAACTTATAGTCAAACTGACCGGCTTGATGAGACAAACCTAATAATATGAAAACTAGCCCAATCCTAGTCAAATCAAGCCCTCAAGTCATTGAACCACACAAATGATTTCCGGACACATTTTATAGATCAAAGGATTATCAAATATGACAAGTTTATAATCGAATCAAGCAGCTCAACAAGATGAATCCAACGAGCATAAAATCACTCAATTCAGACATAATTAAGTCCCTCAAATGTCCAGTAAATGTCGTATGATCAAGGGAAGCTCTCCAGATCATCCGATCAAAATGATTTATATTCTTACAGTAATTGCACTCAAAACACTATAAATAGAGCACCATCCCTCTCATGAGGGGGGGCTGAATTTTGGAGAGAGAGCTTGAGACCTTGAGGAGAAGTTGTAGTTCAACATCACTGCCGATCATCTTCGAACACCGTCGACCTCCGTCATCGACCACCACCAACCTTCGTCGTCGACCACTGCCGATCACAGTCGACCATTGTCGAATGCCAAAGACCATCACCAATTATCGTTGAACTCCACAAATTGTCATCAATCACCACCAGCCAGTTGTCACTCAATGTCATAATCTAAAAAATAAAGTTATCCTTTCCCGTCTGTGGGATACTAGATATTTGTAATCATCAATAAATAGTGGATTTTCACAACTGAGCCAGGCCTCGTGGTTTTTTCTATTACGGGCTTTCGACGTAAAAACTTCTAGTGCAATCACTACTTTTTTCTTTTTCATCTGAGTGTGTGCAGAATTCTCGTACAACGCTAAGACGATAATTCGTTACTCTACCGCCATGAATTTTTTGGCACACATCAGTTTGGCGCCTTTTGTGGGAAATGAAGTCCTGTTCGACATTGTCTTCAACTATAAAAAGTTGATCCCCTACTTCATTTCCCAACGATTTATATAATTCAACTGACTAAGGAACCTCCTTTACATCCTGAAGATCTTCTCAGATGCATTCTTTTAGGCTGTGGGGCAACCTTCACTACAATCTCGAAAGTTCGTTCATGTCAACTTCCCGGGCACGACTGTGGTGGAGAAGTCATCTCATATTTTATTTAGATTACAAGTCTTTAAGAATCTACCCTGGACTGGGAGGCAATCTTCACCGCAGAAAATGCTTCCTTAGTGTCCTCTCATCGTACTAGAGTTCCTCTTCAGCTAGACCAGGAAGTTGATCTCCTCTAGGCCCAATACTTGTGTTGTTTTACAAGCTTGTATGAAAAATACCCCCGCTAGGAGAGCAAAAGATTCAAAAACAGCAATTAAAAAGTTATCAAATATTTTCTTGAGTATGAATGCAACCATATTTCTAAGAAAATATACGATTCATTGCAACCTACTCCATAAACTCGAGAAACACAGAAAATCTCTGACACCTCATTCTAGACTTAATCAATCCCATGGGGGACTTGATTTGACATCTTCCATTAGAAGGCTACATTATTCAAGCAAAAGCTTCGATATACAACCTCAAAAAGGTCAAAAATCCTTGGTGGATTTTCTTCGATATCTTCCATAACAAGTTACAGTTGTCAAGCAAAAGCTTCGACCAACAACATAGGATAGGTCAACCATCATCAATGGATTTTATATGACTCTATTCATTAAGGGTTAATACTGTCGAACATCTCCGGTTATACAACTCAGAACTGGTCTTACATCCTTATTTGATTCTTCTGTCAACCATGCCCCTAAAAGTTAAGCTCAAGAGTCAAGACTCAATGAGAAGCTACCATGCCCCTAGAAAACAAGCCCAAGAGGCAAATCTCGATAGGATGCTAGCAGTGGAAAGGGTCCTCACTAAAAATACTCCATGAGAGAAAGTGGTTGACAAAGTCTCTACTCGAAGACCTCAGAAAGCTACAAGCCACAGAAGATAACGGTTCAAGCTCTTATAAGGCATAAGTCCAAGTGGGCACAACCTTGGAAGGCTTTAACCACAAAAGCCTCAGAAGCAACGTCAAAAATGAACAAAGAAATACATTATTATCATCTGTAAATGTTACATCAGATGATTAAAAAGACTATAAATGCCAACATAACAACTACAACAGATTAATTCATCTTCGAGCATAGTCGGCATCGCCACCCAAAAATTCCAATATTTTTTATGATCATTAGGAGTTCTCCAGATTTTGCTACCATATAAGCATGAAAAACTTCCCCTCAAAGCACCGTTGGAAAATTACAACATTTCTTCATCACCTCCAAACTACACCGCAACAAGAAAGAAAATCTCGTTGCTTGCCTACTACACCGAATGGGGACGACTTTCCTCTTTGCCTAAACTCTGCACCAAAACTCAACGCCGCAACGCGGTACAACAATTATGCGTCGTAACTCGGCACCACAACTCTGCACCGTAGGTCAGTACCACAACTTTGTGCTACAACTCGGCACCGCAAATCTGCACAGCGGCTCGGGACCACAACTTTGCATCGTAGCTTGGTACCTCAACTCTGCACCGTAGCTTAACACCGCAACTTGGTTTCGTAACTCTGCACCATAGCTCGGTACCACAACTCAGCGCCGCAACTCGGCACCGCAACTCTTTGCTGTAACTCTGCACTACAACTCTTCACCACCGCAAAGTATAATTTTCTTTTTAGAAATCCTGAATGAGCTGAGGACTCCACCCCTACCTTCTTTAATGACATTGGACATCCAATGCATCACTCCACTACGGTGCTTCGCTATCACCTCGCCGCAATACACTACCACAACAAGTCGCTGCGCTGCAACGCGTCGCCCCGACACACCATCACAATGCATCGCCACGCGCAATGTGTCACCTTATCGCAACGCCGCAATGTGCCTGGACATCTCAAAACTCTACTATAATGCGTCTCTACACCGTCGCGACGCACCGTTGCAATGCGTTGTCACGCAGTAACGTGTCGCCTTGACACACTACCAAAACCCATCGCTACGCTGCAACGCGTCGCCCTGACACACCACCACGATGCGTCTCCATTGCGCAACGCGTCACCACGTTGCACAACCGCAATGCGTTCCGACATCACAATGCACTACTACAATGCGTCTTTGTGCCACCATGATGCACTGTTGCAACGCATTTTCATGTCATAACGCGTCGCAGCGACACACTGTCACAACACGTCGCTGTGCGGCAACGCGTTGCCCAGACGCATCATCACAATGCGTCGCTACGTTGCACCACCGCAATGCGTCATGACATCACAATGCACTATTGCAATGCGTCTCTACGCCATCACGACGTACCATTACAAGACGTTGACATGTCGTAATGCGTCGCCACACCACACTGCCGTAATGCGTTGCGCCGCCACATCTCATCATCGCAACACCCCGCCACGTCGTGTTGCCTCAGCGCGTCGCACAGGAGAGTCTCGTCGTCGCGTCACGTTGCCCAACCGCTTCGCACCTCTGCAACTTCCCGTCGCGTTGCATTCCTGCATCGCTTCACGCCGTTGAAACGCCCCGCTGTGCCGCATCGCGCCCTCCTCTACAACTCTTCGCCACATAGCTTTGCCATGTCACACCGCCGCAACGCGTCGCCCCGTTGCACCACTGCACCTTGACCCTCTCCTTCAGATCCCAATTTATAGGCTCAAAAAGTGTCTTGGCCAATAAATGCACATTAATATGAAAATCTAAAAAAAAAGTGCAAGCATTAAATGCTCATAAATAATAATAAATAAAAAATTTTCGTTTTTGAAAAAAAAAACTCAAATTATATTAATTTTCTTTTCGGAATTAGAAGCCCTCTTCAAATTCTTTAATCTCTTCAAATTCTTTTATAAAAGTATTATTTAATATGTTTTAGGCTCTATTCAAACCCCCTCTCTCCTACATGAAACAAAACATCCTAACCAACTAAGCTGGGTTCAACTTTCTATTTGTGAATGGAAAAAATTCTTCTTATGCAAATTAAGATATACATATATATATATATAAATACTCCGGATATTGATATTTTCAAACGATAAAAATGGTCTCGTACGAAAATAGGAGGGTAATTGATACACCACCAAGAAATTTTCATCTTTCGGCATGAATCTTGAGGCATGACACGAATCTTGAGACGATATTTTAAGAATGAAACATTCAAATCTTGAAAAAAAATCATCGAGAGCTCTGATTTCAGCAAACTTATTGTTAAACTGATCGGCTTGATGAGACGGACCTAATAATATGAAAACTAGCCCAATCCGAGTTAAATTAAGCCCAGATTGTATCATTGAACCACACTTAAATGATTTCCCGAAACATTTGAAAGATCAAAGGGTTGTCAAATATGACAAATTTATACTAAAATCGAGCGGCTCCATAGGAGGAATCCAACGAGCCCAAGATCACTCAATTCTGACATCACTAAGACACTCAAATGTCCAGTAAACGTCGTATGATCAAGGGAAGTTATTCAGATCGTCCGATCAAAATAATTCATATTCTTGCATTAATTGCATCCAGGACACTATAAATAGAGCCCCATCCCTCTCATAAGGGGGCTTAATGTTTGGAGAGAGAGCCTGAGACTTTGAGGAGAAGTTATAGCTCAGCATCACCGTCGATCGTCGTCGAACTCCGCCTACGACCACCGTAACCTCCGTTGTCGACCATCGCCGACCGCCAAACACTAGCACCGATCGTCATCGACTTCCGCTGACCTTCACCTATCACCACCAACCTGACGCTGTCAATCAACGTCGTAATATGAAAAATATAACTACTCTTTCCCGTCTGTGGGATAAGAAATTTTTGTAATCATCAAGCAATAGTGGATTTTTTGCAACCGGGTCTGGCCCTGTAGTTTTTCCTTTTACGGGCTTTCCACGTAAAAATTTCTCGAGTAATCACTATTTTTTTTTTCATTTGAGTGTGTGCAGAATTCTCGTACAATGCTAAGACTAATCCGTTACTCTATCGCCGAAAACTTTCTGGCACACACCAACTTTATGGAATTTTTTATAACATTACCATGAGTAAAAATATAGAATAGGAAATTTAGTCTACCCAAATAATTGAGACATTTTGAGATTAGAGCTGGAAATGCAAGATTTATTTTTAAGAAAATTATGTGAATTCAATTTATTTTTCTCTAAAAATAATACGTTATTTATTAGCAATCTAAGAGCTTCGTTTTACAATGTAATTTTCCAACAGATTTATAAAAGAAAAACATATGTTTAAAACTTTTAAACAACGTTGCATACTTTACGTAACATTTGAGTAAATAATTATTTTCTCAAACTAAAAGAAAATTTTAGTTTAATTAAAAAATAACTTTTGAGTGCACATAAGTCTCCGAACCATTAATTCATTTCAATTTTAATAGTTCACAATCCTAAGTCATGAGATAATAAGTTTTCCTAGAATCCCTAGTCGAAATTGATGAGAGGTTGAGAGAGAAGGGGAGAGATTTTATGTCCAGCATTTTTGCTTGGAATAGTTTCATTAAATGTTAATGCTTGATTCCGATTATTATATATAAAAAAAACAATTCAATGCATGTTTGCTCTATAACGCAAAAAGAACGCATCCCGAGGAAAAAGTTGAAAGAAAAATTCCTCGCATATTTTTTATGAAGAAATTATCTTAAATTAATGCACATTAGGAGTAAGCTTATGCTTCGATGATCGCCAAAAGATCCATGACAGATGATTAAAACTATCATCATCAAGCAAAATATTTGTGTACGAAAGCCGCACACAGAGCCACATAGGTCGGGAGGTTATTCATGTTGGAATGAAGAAGCTTTTAGGAAATGACAAATGCTAAAAAAAAACAACTTATGGAAGAAGCTTCACTCTTATTTAACACCTTACTTGGCTTGATACAAACTCAAATACTCCACCCCTATTTATACTAGTGGCACCTCCTAAATTAATGGCTAGGATTGTGCCACCACAATTACAATCCAATGGTTACAAACAATTCCACACCTACCACACAATAATTCAACACCTACCACACCTACCACACAATAATTCAACACCTACCACACCTACCACACCTACTACACAATAATTTCATACCTACCACATATTCTAGAATAAGCTTCTAGAAATTAAGCTTTATTTAAACAACTAAAAACAAGTTTATATTTCAACACCCCCTCTTAAACTTGATTTTGTGACTCCAAGCAAACTTTTCATTTTAATAAAGTCTTCACTCTTGAGTGACTTGGTAAAAATATCTGCAACTTGGTCTTGAGACTTCACGTAGTGCACTTGTATCTTCTTTCTTTCGATGCATTCTCTGATGTAGTGATAACGCATATCAATGTGCTTGCTTCTATCGTGGAAAACAGGATTCTTTGCTAGCGCAATTGCAGATTTGTTATCAATACAAATCTTAATCGCCTCTTCTTGTGGTAAACTTAACTCCTTTAATAGATTTCGAAGCCAAATTGCATGACAAACAAATGAGGTTGCAGCCACATACTCTGCTTCGCAAGTAGAAAGAGTGACAATTGGTTGTTTCTTTGACATCCAAGTGAAAGCAGTGTCTCCTATGAAG
>NEWO01000394.1:471403-482792 GCA_003013225.1 Phalaenopsis aphrodite
CACAATAATTCAACACCTACCACACCTACCACACAATAATTCAACACCTACCACACCTACTACACAATAATTTCATACCTACCACATATTCTAGAATAAGCTTCTAGAAATTAAGCTTTATTTAAACAACTAAAAACAAGTTTATATTTCAACATTCAGAGGGTATAAAGAAGTTATATCCGTGTTATACCCCCCTTTAACCTCTCTGTAATCTACTTGTAACCTATTTGTAACCTACAAATAAGTTCCGCGTTTCTGTAGTTCCGGCAGTTACAGGTAAGTTACAGGGAGGTTACAATAGGGTATAACCCGGATATAACCTGTTTGTACCATCTGAATAACATCCGACGTAAGCAGGATTATGTATGTCTTACATACGTAAATATTTTCCCATCATCAGAGACTCATAAGAATGAAACAAATCTTCGATGCAGAAAGGTCCTCGTTAACACGTCTGAACATCCAAACCGCCAAAGTGCCCCCCTCGTGGATGTTGCCCATTGTTTTCATTACATCCAACTCTTTTCCCGTAAGAATGGCTTGTTCGGCTTCAGCAAACTGTAATAGTTTCAACTCCACCCTCCAACCACCTTGAACGTAGACTGACACATCCAACGCACGCTTGTGCCTCCATAATGTATTCCTCTCTCTATCAAGGAGGTGGGGAACCAAAACGTTCACCGTGGAATTGTTGAAGAGGCAGAAGAAGTTCGTTGAAATTTCCATGGAATTTACGTCCCTCATCGATAAAAACCTAATTCCATATGCGTTCCTATCTTCAAGCACTCTCTGAGCCCATGGGGGAAGTACTGGGATCTCCATTGTTTTCTTCTAGTTATCTACAATACTTGTTAGAGGATTATGTATATATAATGCAGAGGAAAGACAGTTCTTCGGTAAAATAGGAAAATGATAGTTACTTTTTAAGAATAAAGATGCAGTCATTTAATTGAGTTGCATGCATGCATTTGAAATGACATAGCATATTTGGAAAATAAAATATTTATTTTCCTTAATGAGAGCTCAATGATACAAAAAAAATCACATTTAAAAAACATGTGAGCGAAGAAGGATGAACCTCCCCCATTTCAGCACCATGTAAAGTATTTTTTCCCGAGAAAATTAAATTTTTGATCATCTTATATGTCCTAATTTTCAAATTCATAAAAGCAAGTAGTACTTGAGCTATAAATAATTTCCAAACTAAATTAAGAATTTAGAGAACTAGCTTATTTAGTCGCGCTCGTATGCCGACCTTACTTGTTGAGAATACAATATAGAATTTCAACACAGGAAAATAGTTATAATCGATGGAAAAACTGATGGTTTTTATGCGTTGAAATTATCGTGTTAATTTCCAACAGCATAGCAATGAAACTTAGCTAGATAATTTGCGATGACATAATTACAACATGACCTGTCGCTTTTATAGAGGAACAAAATTTCGACGAGTTTTTTGGACTTATCTAATTTTTATACCATTAGTTTGACACTGAATGTTAACCGATGCACAATATTCATAGGTTATTGACAGATTCGCATTTCTGAAAAAAGAAACCTACTCTTGTTTTTAATAAGCAATGAATTTAACGGTCAGGTTAGAAGTTATAAAACAATAATTATGAAGTCATTTATAAGTCGTTGGTAAATAATATTACTATACAATTCCCTCCCGAAACTTCCATCTCTTTCTCTTATCTTCAGCATCCTCATCTTGCTGCCGGTTTTGCCCAAAACCTTCTTCCTCCCTTCCAGAAACCCTCTCATTTCCCTCGTTCTCTTTCTGTTTCCTCCAAAGCCATTGTCTTTGAAACTGAACGCTAGCCAAATAGTAGCAACTTGAGCTAACTCGAAACATAGTCGAGATCAAAACGACAGGATCACGGCTTGTATAAATACAAAACACCCATTTTTCTCCTCATTATGCTCCTCTCCAACTTGAAACCATTAAGGTAACTTAACATCATTCTTTTTTGCATGAAGTGTTCGTCCCAAATTTAGTAAATCCACCGATTCACATAATTTAATAAATCTAGGATTTAAGGCTAAAATCTGTGCAATCCAGATTTATGAAATCAGAAGGTTTATTTTGTCCAAAATTACCGTATATCAAAATTTAGGCTAAGTTCATCTTAATTCCTGCTCTATATCCATTACCAAACAAGCCGTAAAGGGTTGTTTAGTTGCAAGTAACAATTAGTTTCAACAGGATTTAGTAAATCTTATAAATATGAATTTATAAAATCATGAAAGCATTAAATCCTGAAACTATTTGGTATGTTAAAAAGTAAATCCAAAAAATTTTTAAGGAATTGTTTGAGAACTATAATATGAATTATCATCCACTAAGCTTTCAGCTTTATATATTGTGTAAATTATGTGTCCTATTGGACATTAAATCCTAGATTTTAGGCAAAATGCATGAAAAATGGGATTTATGAACTTGTAGGATTTATGCATGCCCTTTGTGCTATTTGGCGAGATTTAGCATAATTCTTCGATAAATCCTGCTTAAAATTCGCTACCAAATAGCTCTTTACTCTTGGCTCATCCTAGTTTAACTAAAACCGTTGATTTTGAAGATTTAGTAAATCTCGGACTTACTGGGAGTAGGAATCATTCTAAGATCTCAAGAGCTCAAGATTTACAGAGGTATTTTTCTCTATTTAGCAAGATTTAGCATAAAACTTGCATAAATCATGCTTCTTAAACATCCTCTATGTTTTAGTTTATGGGATTATTTGGCTATTTGTTTGGTTGCAAATTAAGATTTATCAAACCTTCAGATGGTTAAAACCTGAAAACTAATTGGTATGCTTGAATATTTTTTGGTGATATGTAAAAATTAGGTGGCAAGTGTTAATAATTGCAATCGAGGGGAAGGAGAAGAGAAAACGACGGAGACAAAAGTAGCTAGGGTTTCAAATCTACCCCATTACCTCATTGCAAGAGTATATATATGTACAATATAGAAAAGTCTAAACTACCCTTAATTGGTAAAGCAATAGAAATACAAAACTATATCTAACATCCCCCCTCAAACTCACGATGCATCAAGGGGAATCATCGAGAGTTTGCTAATCAAAAAACAAAAATGTTGAGTGGAATGTGATTTCGTAAACACGTCAGAAAGTTGCATGGAGGAAGAAATATAGGGTAAGGTGATGGTGCCATGCTGAAAATGATGACGATTGAAATTACAATCAATCTCAATATGTTTGGTGCACTCATGAAAAACTGAGTTGCAGGAAATTTGTATAGCACTCTTGTCATCACAGTACAAAGGAGTTGGGCTAGAGAAAGAGACACCCATATCAGCAAGTAACCAATACAATCAAACAATTTCTGCAGTAGTGGATGCCATGGCATGATACTCAGCTTCAGTAGAAGAGCGAGAGACAACTGCTTGCTTCTTACACTTCCAAGAAATAAAAGAATCTCCTAGAAAAATACAAAATCCTGTGGTAGACTTACGTCTGGTGGAATCACCACCCCAATCAGCATCAGAGTAGGCACGTATTCCAAGGAGCAAGATGTAGGAAAGAGAAGGCTATGAAATTGAGTGCCCCGAAGATATCGAAGAATGCAAAGAACAGCTGCCCAATGAACCGTAGTAGGACAAGCAACAAACTGACTGACAACATGTACTGCATAAGAAATATCAGGTCTAGTGATGGTAAGATATATCAAGGTGCCAACAAGTGTCGATACAAAATGGGATCGGACAAAGGAACGCCATCAAAAGATGTATAATGAACATTAAGCTCAAGAGGAGTATCAGTTGTCCGAGTATCAGATAGACGAGCTTGTTCAAGGATGGTTCCAGTATACTTAGATTGGGAAAGAAGATAACCTCTAGGAGAATCAGCCACTTCATTCCCCAAAAAATATCGAAGAGTACCCAAATCATTCATCTCAAACTGTTGAGCTAATTGTAATTTCAACTCTGCAATCTCATTATCATCATTGCTAGTGATGATCATATAATCAACATATAGAGAGAGTATGATACGACCATGTGAGGTATTTTTGAGAAACAAAGCAGTATCCTGTGATCTAGAATGAAAATTAAGCGATGTAATCACAATAGAGAACTTTTCAAACCAAGCTCTAGGAGCTTGTTTAAGGCCGTAGAGGGCTTTCTTTAATTTACAAACTTTGCCATGATTATGAGAGACACTTGGTGGAGGCACCATGTAAACTTCCTCTTGAAGATCACCATTTAAGAATGCATTTTTAACATCCATTTGAGAAATATGCCACTGATGAATAGAGGCGACAACAATAAGAGCACGAATAGTAGTCATTTTGGCAACAGGAGCAAATGTTTCTTCATAATCTAGACCATATTGTTGAGAAAGTCCCTTAGCAACAAAACGAGCTTTATATCGCTCAACAGACCCATCAGATTTGGTTTTGATTTTATACACCCAACGAGAACCAATTGCATGTTTTCTTGGGGGAAGAGAGATAAGGTCCCAAGCATCTGTCTTTTGCAAAGCATAAAGTTCTTCTGCCATAGCTTTCAACCAAAGAGGATCAAGAAAAACCACTTGATCAGAAGAGGGCTCAGACAAATTGTGAATGGAGGTTAAAAAGGAAGCAAAAGAATTAGAATATGTAGAGTAAAAAAAATCTGGCAATTTAGTAGACTTACGATCATGGTGAGGGTACCGAGGAATAGGAAGATCCACAATCACAGAAGGTTCTTAGGGAGCAGTAAGGATAGTGGGAGCATCTGGATCTGCAGAACTATCAGTGTTAACCCTGCAAAGCTCAATATCAAGATGATTTGGATGATGAATCACATGATGAGGTTCAATATTTGTATTGGTGTGAAAAATATCAATTGGGATAAGATCAGACTTTGTAAAACTATGAGAAGAAGGAATGGAGTAAAATGGTATATGGTCAAGAAATACAGCATGTCGTGAGACAAAAAGTTTTTGAGTGACAAGATCATAACAACTATTTCCTTTTTGATCGTCACCATAACCAAGAAATACACAGATTGCCGAGTATGAAGACAATTTATTACGTTGTACATGAGGAAGAAGAACAAAGCAAGTAGAAACAAGAACTCTTAAATCAGAATAATCAGGAGCATGACCATATAGTTTTTGAAAGGGAGACAAACCTGAAGTAACAAAAGATGGAATTCTGTTAATAATATAGACTGCAGTAAGAATAACATCCCCCCAAAATTCACTTGGAATGGAGCCAGACAAAAGAAAGGAACGAGCTGTTTCAACAATGTGACGATGCTTCCTTTCAACAACTCCATTTTGTTCAGGAGTGCCAGTACAAGAAGTTTGAAGGAAAGTCCCATCACATGCAGGTAACTCAGAGAGTTTAGTAGAGGTATATTCACCTCCCAGGTCACATCGAAAGCATTTAATAATAGCATTATGTTGAGTTTTGAAAAATGCACGAAACATATTATAAACACTAAAAAATTTAGACCAATTTTTCATAAGATAAAGCCAATAATATCGAGTATAGTCATCAATGAATGAGACATAATATCTAGATCCACCTTTTATAACAACAGGTGATGGACCCCATACATCTGAATAAACCAAGTCAAAAGATGCAACAGAAAGTGAAACACTTTTAGGAATGGGTAAAGCAGAAAATATAGCAAGTTTACAACCAAAACAGTAAAAAATATCACTAGTTTTTATCTCGCCCAAAATGCCTATAGAAACTAGGTATTTTAGACGAGAAGAGGAAACATGTCCAAGGCGAGAGTGTCATAAATAAAATTTAGAAGAAGATGAACTCAAACGAAAAGATGACAGGTCAACACTCAAAGCTGCAATATCTGGAACTCTCAGCTCATCCAAAATATAAAGTCCACCTTATCTACGCCCTGTCCCAACAACCTCTTGGATTGCAGATCCTGCACATAAAAAGAAGTGGAAGAGAGTAAAACTGAAAAATCAGAATCATATAATTGACCAGCAGAAACAATTTTCAAAGTAAGACTGGGGATATAATAAACATTTGAAAGGGATAAATGTGGTGTGCATATAGATCCAACTCCTGTTAATGACATAAGAGTGCCATCAACAGTCATGACAGATACAGATGATGCAGGATGTAAGGATACAAATGATGTAAAATCAAATAACATATGATGAGAGGCTCCAGAGTGAAGAATCTAAATGGAAGATGATATACCTGATGAGCTAGAAGAAGACAAACCTATATTTGAGGAAACAGACAAGACATCTGGTTGTGTGGCAAGAAACTTTTGAAACTATTCAGCAAGCACAACTACTGTAGGACATGAAGAATATGCATGTCCAACATCAGGAGAGTCTGTCGGAGGAACAACAACTGCAATATTTGATGTTGAAGTCTTGAAGTTGTGTGGGTGCAACAAATTCAATTGTTGTGTCTGCTGAGATTTGTTCTACAACTTTGGGCATTGAGCTTTCCAATGACCCTTTTGCTTGTAGAAGCTACATTCATCAAAACCAACCTTTATATGAGATTTACTTTTATTATGAGTAGCAACAAAAATAGATGGATTAGGAGTGGTGAGGATCCCTTTCTCAACATTCCCTTTCCCAAAGTGAGACTTGAGACGAATCTCTTCAGCTAATAACTCATTAAGCATGGAGTCAACTGTTGGAAGAGGATTGCGGGGTAAAATTTTTCCACGAAGCCCTTTAATATCATTTTGAAGAGCCATAAAAAACTGAACCAAATGTTGTTCTTCACTATGATCAGTGTATGGCTTAAAAGCTCATAATTCTGCAGATTCAGTAAGAGATAACTGATCCCAAAGATTAGTCATAGCAAAATAAAATTCTTGAATGCTCATGTTGTTTCGTTGAAGAACCCGAATGTCTGTCTCTAATTGATACTTCTTTGCAAAATTTAACTGCACATATAATATTTCCAAATAATTCCAAACTTCTTTTACGATTTCATATTTTGCTAATTGAACACCGATTGATTGTGAAACCGAGTTATTAGTCCAAGTGATTATTTTTGAATTATTTGCTTCCCATAATTCCAACATTTCTTCAAAATTTTCATCCTGTTTATTTATAGGCTGCACAGATGTTCCAGAAACATAACTCTACATTCTTTTTCCTTTCAAAAAATTCTTCAAAACATAACTCCAATAGAAGTAGTTTTGTCCATTTAATTGGGCACTAATAGAATGAAGAGAATTGTCCTTTTCACCCGTCATTGCAATGATACAAAAATAATAAACAAAGAAGAGGAAGATCAATACCAATAACGATAGATTGCTTGAAGAACTGCAATTACATGAAAGTGAACCTTCGAAATATCTGATAAAGTCCCCTGAGCAACCCTGTAATCTCAAACTGGAATCAAAACATAACTCACAAGCGTGATAAATGAACAGGATTCTGCAAGCGGAAAAACGAACAGAGAGTGAAGGAGTCACGAAATTGATTGGGTGAGTCGCACGGATGGCAGGTGGAGTCGCGAACGGGATCAAAACTTGCAGACGGGAGTTGTGAGCAAGATCGAAACTCACCGACAGTAAAGGGAAGCAAAAAACAACAGAAGGCAAGGGCTTCGTATGCCTTGAATAGGAGTTACTGCATTCTGAAGGATAATCCTGTTGATGATCAGAACTACTTTGATACCATGTTAACAATTGCAATCGAGGGGAAGGAGAAGAGAAAATGGTGGAGACAAAAGTGGCTAGGATTTCAAATCTACCTCATTACCTCATTACAAGAGTATATATATGTACAGTATGGAAAAGGCTAAACTACCCTTAATTGGTAAAGCAATAGAAATACAAAATTATATCTAACAACAAGTAGAGTAGGGCTGTGAATTTGGCTCGAACAATGATAATCTCTCAAAAATGATTTGAAGTTTAGCTTGTACACAAAACTTGGATCAAAATAAACACATCAAGCTAAAAGATAAAATTTTGAAGTGAATTTCATTTCAGCCTAGAATAATAAAACTTGAAATCAAATCATTTAGCATTATAGTGATGTTAGTTATGTCAAAGATCATTAATCGGTCAAACATTTTTTGAAAAAATCTTATTATAATCATCTATGAATTAACGAATAATTGAAATGAATATTTAGTTTATTAGGATATGAATCTAAATGTAAACCATGGGATAATAAGTGAACAACCATACATATAAAAAGTTTTTTTTTTTTGGAATGATTTTAGATGTGTCCAAGTAATGCAGTAAGAGTTTTTAAGATGAGAATACTTAAGTGGATCATTAGCCTTAATTTTAGAGATAAAATCTGAAATAAATATATGCGTGAAAGGGTTAGTTCAACTATAGTGATTGACAATATTAGAGCCAAAAATTGAGTCAACATTTGTTGAATATTGATCTTCAGCCACCATAATAGACTCAAGAGGCTCTTAATGTTCTAATTAGCTGAACTATGGTCGACTCGAAAGAAACTTGATCTAAAATTTTGGCACATTTATTTTGATAAGCTCTTTATCCGAGTCAAAATGAAAATCAATCATTTTTTGAGTAATTTTCATTGTTTGAGCTATCTAAGATATTCTCTCTTTTTAATGATTTGATTGCCAATTGTCACAACACCATTAGATCTACTATTAAAATTAACTTTAATGTATTCAGTTGAATGCACTTTATGATGTGTTGATTATTTTTAGGTTTGAATGTATAAATGAATATCTGTACATCATGATCGTGATTTACAACAGACATTGTCTGGAAAGAAAATGGATCACCAAGGAATTCTTGAAAGTTGTCGAGGCTTATGTGACACCTACATCCCTACTGCCAGTTTACCTAACTGAGGGTAGGTTTCAGTGTTTATGTTTGAAAAACTAAAATCAAGCACACTCAATGCCTGTCAAAGTGAGATATGATTTATCGTCAGTAATTTAAGTCAGGCTACTAGATTTGGACTTCACTTAGGAAGGTTGACCTTAGAACATTTAGCTCTGCTCCTTTAACAAGATATGATCCTTTACCTAGATTTGACTCAAGTTGATTTAATGAAATGATCTTTGATGGAACAAGAAATCATTATACTAATCCAGTGTAATAGTAAGAGTCATAAAACTCTAAGGCTTAAAAGTTTATAATTTATTGAATGGTGCATAAAGCCCAATATAGAAGTGTCGCATGTCTCATTCAGAGTTATCAATAACTCTTAAAATGCTAAAAATCAAAGTAGAATTTAACATACCCTGAGAGTGTATCAAACAGTTAGCAAAATAAGTGAAAGAGATAAATCAAATTGAAAGTTTAGTCCATGAAGATTTATACAGGATTAAAAAGTTGGTCTCCAAGCTAACAATAAAATAGAGAAGATTGATTGATGTGGAACAGTTGTATGCTATAAGATACCACTTCCAGGTGCTGCTACACAATGAAGGCTCATGCAAATGCGCGTGTTGAATTAGTAATATTAGATTTTAGAGTATGAGATGTTGATCCTACATGTTGGCACTAAAAAGCTGAGAAGTTGTTAAGTTATTGGCTGCTAGGATGGATATCCTAACACCCATTTTAATTTAATTTAATATATATAATTTAGAAAAAATAGTATTTTAAAATTTTAAAAATACAAGACCAAACCGATTGACAAAAAAAAATATGTTGAGATTTTCATACCAACTTTACACTGATTTTGATGATATTGCGCTTTAAAGAAATGTATTTTTGATGTTTTGTTGCAGGTATGTTGAATTATGGTCATTGGAGCAAAAAGATGCAAAAAGAGCAAATTTGGAGCAAAAAAGACCAACATATGAAGGTTTGATCTTCGGCACTGATGATGGGTTTTTCCCAAGAGCATGGAATTAAATATTCTAGAAGGCCGCCGACAACACCATCGAGGCCGCCGACGGCGAGCACGTCAGTTCTCTCAACAGATGCATTGAATGTGGACGATTTTTGAAGGGACGCTTGAGCAACTCTTGAAAACTCTTCTACAACTTTAAAAGAAAATTGGGAGGTCGAAAAGGTGTGTCCACGGGGTGTCCTGGAGGTGTTCATGGGGGTGTCCATGGAGTCTTTGTTGTTTGTGGTGCCCATTAGAATGTAGAGAGTGGTTAGTATTGTGAGGAATTCTTTGAGAGATTGTAAGAGTGGAAGGAAACTGAGAGATTTCTTCCTCCTTGTTGCTTCGAAGGCAAATTCTGTATGTTGTAAAGAAAAGAAGAGATTCAGAGGAACTTCGAGGAGTTTGCTTGAAGGAATTAGCAAAAAAGTTGTATTTACTTATTGAAGTTTGTATGACTTTGCTTTTATATATAAATTCCAAATTTTGTTGTATCTTCTCCATGAGTTATGAGTAATTTTTTCTGTCTTTCTCCTTATCTTAAGATTTTGTGAAATGGTGATTTGAATAGGTTGTACCATGAGAATGTTAAAGAAATTATGATGAACTTTTCACTTCAATCTTAATTTACTTTCAATCTGGCCAATTGATTTGTTATAATATGTTGAGTTTTACAACTAAAGTGAAGATTACATCCAAGATTTAAAGAGGTCAAAGTCCTTGAAAGTTGGGTGCGAATAAATAGGGAAATAAAAATTATCGGGCATAGAATTGGAGATTTTAGAGTGACAGGCTAAAATCCTCAATTCGGTCATGTCATTTGAGTACTGAAGTGTAGATGTTAGCCCTCAAGCAAGGGGAACATAGGAGTTCCAAAGTGAGAGTCGGTATCCTCCCAGCCTAGCCGTAAATTTAGTAAATAAGCATAGGATTAGTCAATGTTCTTTTTGCCTGGTCTAAAGGGTAAAGAATAGTTATGCTCCTATTTGGCACAGTACAATTTGAATTGATTCAATTTATCCATTCACTTATATTTCTTAAAAATGAGAAGGATCCTTTCTTATATATTGAACTTCACATTAGAAACACTATTAGTAGAATTAGTTAATTAAGATTTTATTAAAATTAAATTTTTATTTCAATTGCCTATCAGTGACAAATATGCAACTTGAACTATATTGTTGTGATTAAGTATTGATTTTTCAAATCTTAGTTCATATCCTCTAATATTACCCCCTGTGGGATCGATATCCAAGACTCCATTATAGTCATGTATTACATGAGCGATACGCTGCTGACCTCATTTTTTTGTTGAGGTTTAGTTTTTCCTCTTTAGTAGCCTAGGGTCTAGCCATAGGACTTTTCATGATGACTATTCCTAGAAAACTAGACATGGAACCCTCACCACTAGAAATTTCAAACCCTTCTCCACTCAACTTGAAGTTCCACATATTTCTTTCAATCTCTAAATACTTAGTAGGTGGGGTCACTGTGGGGGAAACTCAGGATGAGTCACCCTTAGGATTGCTGGACCTTAGGGTTGAACTTGGGTGTTGGTCTGGAGCTAAGGCATTCACTACACTCATCTACACTTA
>NEWO01000394.1:533768-568040 GCA_003013225.1 Phalaenopsis aphrodite
CATTCCATATCTTGAAAAAATATTTTGAAACACTCCGAGCATCACATCGAGGTAAAGTAATTGCTTCAATCCAGTTCAAAGCAAAATCCACTAAAATAAATATAAAATACTTCTGAATGAAGGTATAAATAGTCCCATAAAATCCAATCGCCATGCATAAAAAAATTTTAATTTTCAAATTAAAATATAGAGGCATTTCATTTCTTCTTGAAATAATACCTACTCTCTGACACCGATCACATGTTTTTTTGTATATATTAACATCTCTAAATAGAGTAGGCCAACAAAATCCAGATTGTAAAATTTAATAAACATTTCTTTCATTCGCAAAATGACCTCCAAATTCAGAATCATGAAATTTTTGGATAATTTCCTAAATTTCTCTATAAGACACACATCTTCTCATTACTAAGTCTTTGTATTGTTCATAAAAATAAGGGTCATCCCAAAAATATGATTTTGCATCATAAATGAATTTCTTTTCTTGTTGTTTTGTCAGCCCATAATGTAAAATACCACTAACAATATAATTTACAACATCATCATACCAAGATATTTCCCATCCTTTTACAACATAACGTTGTTCATCAAGAAAAGTTTCGTTAATTCCTATTTTCTTATCAAGTATTTCTTCCTGTTCTAGCTTAGATAGATGATTAACAATTTGATTATCAGTCCATTTCCTATCAACTATCACAAAATCAAACTCTTACATCAGAAGTACCCATCTAATTAATCTTAGTTTAGCATCCTTCTTTTGCATCAAATATTTAATAGCCGAATGGTCAGTATGCACAATATATTTAGCTTCAGTCAAGTATGATCTAACCTTATCAAAATCATAAACAATAGCTAATAACTCTCTTTCATTGGTGGTGCAGTTCATCTGAGCATCATTAAGAGTCTTATTAGCATAGTATATACCTTTAAAATTGTTAACATATTTATGCCCTAAAACAGCTCCAATTGCGTAATCACTAACATCACACATTAATTTAAAAGGTTTCTCCCAATCAGGTGAAACAATTATAAGAGCAGTGATAAATTTTTCCCTTAAAGTTTTAAAAGCTTTAAAGCAATCTTCTTTGAAGGCATAAAGGTTTAGTAATTTTTGAAAAATCTTTGATATATCGCATTTAAAATCTAGATGTCCTAAAAGGCTCCTAACTCCTCTTAGTGTAGTAGTTGGAGGTAGGCTTGATATAACCTAATTTTTGGTAGGATCTACTTCCATGCAATTTTTTAAAATTTTATACCCAAGCACAATTTCTTCTGCAATAATAAATTGACATTTCTCCAAGTTCAATACGAGATTATTCTTTTTACATTATTCCAAAAGTTTCTCTAAATTATTTAAGCATATTTCAATTGAAGTTCCAAGCACAGAGAAATATTCCATAAAGATTTCAATCCTTTTTTCAATTAAATCACTGAAAATTGACATTATACTCTTCGAAATGTTGCAACTGCATTACTTATTCAAAAGGGAATTAGCCGAAAAGTAAAAGTTCCATAAGGACTAGTAAATGTTGTTTTCTCCCGATCATCTAAAGAAATAGGTATTTGATGATAACTGGTATATCCATCTTGAAAACAAAAATATTTGTGCCCAGCCAACCTATCCAACTTCTGGTACAAAAAGGGTAAAGGAAAATGATCCTTTCTAGCGGCAAAATTTAATTTTCTATAATCTATGCAGATTTGTCAACCAGTGACTTGTCTTATTGATATTAATTAATTATGCTAATTTATCACTACAATGGCACCTCATTTCTTTGGAACACAGTGAATCGAGCTTACCCAAGCACTGTCTGAAATAGGATATATTATTCCAACATTTAACCATTTCTAAATTTCTATCTTAGCAACTTTTTACATCATTGGATTTAATCTCTTTTGAGGATCATCTCTTGGTTTATTTTGATCTTCCAATAAAATTTATGCATGTAAATTGAAGGACAGATCATTTAATATCGGCTAATGTTCATCCAAAGGCTTTCTTATATCTTCTCAAAGTTTCCAACAATTATTGTTCTTGCTCATGAGCTAATTCTGAGGATACTAAAACAGGTAATGTAGATAAATTTCCTAAGAATGCATACTTCAAATGTTTAGGAAGTGTTTTCAGTTCTAGTTTATGAGCTTTTTCAATAGATGAAATCAAATTCACTTTCAAATGTTTGCTTGAAATATTAATGGCTTAAATATTCTTTAATAACTTTTTTGAAGCATTCAATCTCTTGCTCTTTTGCAGGGACTCTCATTGATTTTGCAATATTAAATATAACCTCTTCATCACTAACTCTTATAGTTAGTTCTCCTTTCTGCACATCTATCAAAGCTCTTCCAGTGGTAAGGAATGATCTTCTTAAAGTGATAGGAATTTATTTATCTTCCTCAAAATCTAATACAATAAAGTCTACAAGAAAGATAAAATTTTCAACTTTTATCAAAACATCTTCTATAACATATTTAGGATGGGGAATTGAACGATGAGCTAACTGAAGAGTTACAATCATAGGTGAAATATCTCCTAAGCCTAACCTTTTAAAAAATGATAATGACATAAGATTAATACTGACTCCTAAATCACATAAAGATTTTCAATAAAATAGTTCGCCAATAGTAAAAGGAATTGTAAAAATTCTAGGATCTTTAAAGTTTTCAGTAGGCTTTTTTCTGAATTTTAGCGCTACACTCTTCATTGAGTGCAACAGTCTCATTATCTACAAACTTCCTTTTTTTATTAAGTATATCCTTCATGAACTTCACATAGCTTGAAATTTGTTCCAAAGCTTTAAGAAATGAAATATTTATCGTTAATTTCTTCAATATTTCTAAAAAATTATAAGCATGGTCATCTCTATTTTTCTGCTTTAATCTTTGAAGAAATGGAGGCAGTGGTCTTTCTACAATGATTTTCATTGGTTTAATAGGACATTCTGACTCCAAATAAAAATCTTCACTTGATTTTTTATTTTCACCTCATCTTTTTTGAGTTCAACTTCTTTTAGGAATTTGTTTTTCAATTCTTTTTCACTTCTATGTTGAATAGCTTTAATTTTCTCCTTGTTCTTATTGTCCTCATTTTTGGTTGATGTCTTGCTTTTTCCTCTTTAGTAGTCGAGGGACTAGCCATAGGACTTTCCTATTGATAATTATTAGAGGACTAGAAAAGGAACCCTCGCCATTAGAAATTCTACACTCTTCTCTGCTCAACTTGAAGTTCCACATATTGGTCCTAACCTCTAATACTTAGTAGGTGGGGAGAGTATGGAGGAGCTCAAGAGGAGTCCCCCATAGGATGGTCAAGCTTAAGGACTAGCCCTTGGTGGTCTGGTCTTGAATTGGGCTAGCTTGCACACACCACACTTTCTCACACATCTCAAACCCTAGGACCCCTTTAATTTGGTCTTCTGACTCCTTTGGAAAGCTTATATGGATGGACCCAAACCCCAAGAAATTTGCTAAAAGGGTTAGGATCAACATTTTGAACATCCAAAATGAGTCCTCATATGGATCCTATTGGTTTGACATGGCTTCATGGCTTACTTGTCTATCCTAGCCCAAATTTACCAAATTACCAAAAACCACTACAACCCTATTTTTTGCCAAAAATCCCAAAATTACCAAAATCACCAAAACTTGTCCAAAAGTCATCTCAAATCAGTCACCACTACCTAAATTCACCAAAATTTACCAAAATCACCAAATTTCCAAAAGACCCCCAAAATTGCCAAAAATTACTAAAATGCCCCTCATAGCCCAAAATTTTCAAAAATTCCAAACAATAACAACAACAACAAAGCCTCAATCCCTCTACGTGGGGTCGGCTTCATGAATCCTTTTTCTCAATTGTGTCCTATTTAGTGTCATATTTTCATTTAGTTCTAATAAATTAAGATAATTTTTAATACAATAAGCCCAAGTCTTCCTAGGTCTACCTCTGCCCTTGTTAACATAAGTCGAATCTAAAACATCTACTCTCCTATTCAGATCATCTAGTGGTCGACGTTTAAAATGACCAAACCATCTAGGATGACTTTCTCTAATTTTTTCTGTCATAGGAGCTACACCAACCCTATCATGAATATATTCATTCCGCATTTTGTCTCTAAGTATAAAGCCACTCATCCACCTAATCATTCTTATCTCTGCAACACTTAACTTAGTATTATGCTCCTCTTTTAAAGTCCAACATTCAGCGCCATAGAGCATTGCAGGTGTCTCCACCATCTTATAAAATTTTCCTTTCAGTCTTATCGGTACTTTTCTATCACACAAAAGGCTTGAAGCATTCCTCCACTTTAACCAACCAACTTGAATTCTTCTATTAACATCCCCATCTATATTACTATCACTTTGGACAACAACACCCAAAGTCACACTTCTGTCACTAGAGCTATTACTACTAGAATTATATTTCTTGTATTCAATTTTTGTTCTACTTAAATGAAGGCCTTTAGACTCCAATGTATAACTCCATAATTCAAGTTTTTCTCTCATTTTATCCATGAGAAGAATATCATCAGCAAAAAGCATACACCAAGATACATCCTCCTGTAGATGTACAATAAGACCATCCATGACTAAAGCAAAAAGATATGGGCTTAAAGCCGATCCCTGATGTAATCCAACAAAAATAACAAAATATTTTGTCAATCCTCCTTCAGTTTGAACACAAGTAACAGCTCTAGTATACATATCTTTAATGACTTGAATAAAAGTCATATCAACACATTTCTTCTCGAGAACTCTCCAAAGGATATCTCTTGGAACCTTATCGTAAGCTTTTTCTAAATCAATAAATTTCAAAAATTCCAAAGATTCCCAAAAATTTTAAAATCATTGCAAATATTCTAATTTCAATTTTTAACCATCACATTGACCCAATTTGACCAAAAACCTCAATCTTCCCTTAAAGGTCCAATTTCCCCAAATTCGCCCCAATCATGCCAAATTTTAATTTCAAATCAAAATTCAGAGCCCCCATTCCCAATCTAAACAAGATGTAAGCCCAACTTGACCCAATTATAAGCCCAATTTCACCTAAATTAAAAAGACCCAATTTTGACCATATGACTAAATCCACTAAATTAGCCTTAAAAAATAATTCAAATCACTTGAAATCCCTTCTAAACTCTCCATGATATCTCCCTATAACAAATTTAACATTAAATTAGCCCAAATTTTATCGCAAATGCAACCTCAATTTTAATGGCCCAAGCCCACCATGTTTAATTTAAAAAGTCAAATTTCAATCAAAAGCCCATATGATGATTTTCCTCCCCATCATCCCTTTAATAAAAATCACTCTCTAAGTTTTTAGTACATGATAAAATCATTCCATATTAGGCCTCATGACAAACTTCCCCAAAAATACCACATAATTCCAAAATTCCTTCTCATGAAAATTAGCCAAGCCTATGACAAGCCATATGAGTCATGCTCAAGTAACCATGCTATCTTGGGCAAAAAGAGGAGCCTCTTTAGTGGTCCCCTAACACATGATTAAACACCCCCATGACTCACTTTAGCCCAATATTAGCCCTAATTCACTTGGATGAGGACTTCACCACGCTAACCTAACTGAACCATCTGATTTTCCTCAGCATCCAAACAAGCCTTGTTGGTTGAGTCCAACCGAAATCCATGTTTTAACCATATTTGACCCAAAATATCTCTTCCCCCATTCCTTTCAATTCAATTTCTTTACACACAGCCAACCCAATTGAATTCACCAAACCTGAGCCCTGACCTCCCTAAGCCAGATGGTGACTTGAGCTTAGCGGGTCAACCACCTTGGCTGTAGCAAGACTCAAATCCAACATCTCCCTTTTTGTTAAACCCAAAATTAAACCCATCCAAGCTGTCTCATCCCACTTTGATTGTTGCTCATTTTTTCCCTCCACATAAGTAACCAGAGCCACTCATTGGCTGACCCAATTATAGCCTCCAAGCCCCTCTATTTAAACTTACCCTCAACGACTAGGAGGAGAGAGCTTGAAATTCCTTGGGCAGACTCTGCCAAATTGTTCTTAGAGCTTCTGCAAGACCTCTTAATTTTAATCCAACCATCCTCAAGCCCTCAAACCAACTATTTGAGCTCAGTTTTGGAGCTCAAAATCTAGCCCAAAATAGGATATCCTTCTAAAAGCCACCAAATCTAAATTAATTACACCCACACCATCCTCTAAGTGAGAGAACAAGATCCCCTATAGAAGCCCCATAATCAAACCACCCTAAGGTTGACTTCGATCGAACCCTAAATGCGCTTTAGTTGATTTCATACCTAGGCATTTCACCACGACTTAAGGCTTCATCTTGGAGCTCTATGGACTCAAGGTAAGCTTTTGGAAGCACACAATTGAGGCCATGCCTCTTGGGAAAAGGTATTGAACTCTCCCCATAAACTGAGTTTCATTTAATTCGCCATGCTCATAGACTCAATTTAAGGCTTGAAAAATCATATGGATATGTTCTCCTAATCAAGACAAGTCTATAGGAACAAACTACACTTTATTTTGTTAAGTATCGAGAGAGATATTAAGGTTTGAAGTTAGAAGATTCTTGGGCTAAGGATTAAGGGATAATGAACGGATGTCGTCCATTTCTACGTGTATTGGATGGACGAACGAGATTGTGCCAGATGGAGTTTTGATGCGTGAACAGCGGGCCGAGTCAGCGCTGACTAAGATGGCAGAGCCAAACCAAAAGACGCCACATGGAGCTTCGGAGCTGCAGTAGGTTGATGTGGCACCGTGTCACTTAAGTAGAAAATTAGGGATTTAATTGATTTATTTAATTCGTAGTACTTCAAAAATGCATATCTTGGTGTAGAAAAATAACAAAAATTAAAGGAAAATACCCTCTTACTCAGTGAACAGAGGAGAACAATGTGAAAATGATTTCATATTTTTTTGATGCATGTATGATTTGTAATAAACTAAATGGTGTTTTCATTATTTGGATTCTTTATTTGTATAGACATTTCCCCATAACATAATTTTTGGGACTTTGATTCTCTTTGTCATGAGGGATCTTTCCTGATTTTTTTAAGAGCAGGGGGGATCAATAGACAGAGATATCTATTTTTCAACTATATCAAGTCTATTTTGGTAAACAAAATATAAAAATTAAAATAATCATCACAATAATACAAACTTTATTTTGATAGGTTCACTGTGGTCAGAGGACCGTAGGAAAAATATAAACTTGGTTTAATTCATTAACAATAATCTTAATTTCACCAACACTAAAAAATGAAATAAAATTAAGTTAGAGTAGATAAATGTAAATGGCATAAAAATCACTCTCCACTGTAGTTTATTGACCAAAGGAAAATATGTTAAGATTTTGATACCTATTTTACACTGATTTGGATGATATTGCACTTTAAAAAAAGATATTTTTGATGTTTTGTTGTAGGTATGTTGAATTATGGTCATTGGTGCAAACAGATGCAAAAAGGAGCAAATTTGAAGTGAAAAGGACCATAATATGAAGATTTGAACTAGGGCGCCGACGACGAGCCCAAGAGCGCCGACGGTGGGTTTTTTCCCAAGTGTTCAGAAAAACATATTCCAAAAGGCTGCCGACGATGCCCTTGAGGCTGGCGATGGCGAGATCGGCGATTATCTCAACAGGTGCATTAAATGATGATGATTTTTTAGGGGATGCTTAGGAAACTCTTAGGAAAACTCTTCTACAACTTTAAGAGAAACTTTTGGCCAAAAATTAGAGAGGGTGTAGAGTGTAGAGTATGTGTAGAGTGCAGAGGGTGTGTAGAGTGTAGAGGGTGTGTAGAGTGTAGAGTATGTGTAGAGTGTAGAGAGGGTGTGTAGAGTGTCGAGTGTGTAGAGAGGGTGTAAAGTGTAGAGAGCTTAATTTAGGGTTAGATTGGGAGGAATTCTTCGAGAGATCATAAGAGTGGAGGGAAAGTGAGAGATTTCTTCCTCCTTACTGCTTCGAAGAATAATTCTCTGTACTGTAAAGAAAGGAAGAGATTTAGAGGAACTTTGAGGAGTTTTCTCAGGGAGGAACTAGAGATAAGTGGTATTTACTTATTTTAGTTTGTATGACTTTGCTTTTATATATAAATTTCTAGTTTTTTTGTATCTTCCCCATGAGTTCTGAGTAGTTTTCTTTGTCTTTCTCCTTATCTTGAAATTTTGTGAAATGGTGATTTGAATTGGTTGAGTCTTGAGAATGTTAAAGAAGTTGTGATGACCTTTTCACTTCGATCTTAATTTTCTTTCAATCTAGCCAATTGATTTATTAAAATAAGTTGAGTTTTACAAGTAAAGTGAAGATTACATCCAAGATTTAGGGAGGTCAAAGTCCTTGAAATTTGGGTGCAAATAAATAGGGAAATAAAATTATCAGCTGTAGAATTGGAGATTTTAGAGTGATAGACTAATTTCCTCAATTTAGTCCTATCGTTTAGGTGCTGAAGTGTAGATGTTAGCCCTCAGGTGAGGGGAATGTGGGAGCTCTGAAGTGAGAGTCACTATCTTCCCAGCCTGGCCATAAATTCAGTAAACAAGCATAAAATTAGTCTATGTTCTTTATGCATTGACCAAAGGGTAAAGAATAGGTATGCTCCTATTTGGCACAATCTAATTTGAACTAATTCACTTTATCCATTTACTTTAATTTTTTGACAAGGAGATGCTTTCTTATATATTAAACTTCATATTAGAAACTTTATTAGTAGAATAAGTTATTTAAGAGTTATTAAAATTACATATTTATTTCAATTGCCTTAGAGTGACATATAAGCAATTTGAACTATATTGTTGTGATTAAGTATTGATTTTCTAATATCTTAGTTCATAGCCCTTAATCTTACTCCCTGTGGGATCGATATCCAGGACTCCATTAGAGCCCTATATTACTTGAGCGATACATATACTTGTGTTGATAAGTGTGACTTTGCAATTATTGAATATTTTATATACATCTTTACCGAATCTATAACCGCTGTCAAGTTTTTGGTGTCATTGCCAGGGAATTAAATCTTCTAGCAGCAGTATCAAACTCTTGTAATTTTAAGCATATATAAAGTCACTGTCAAGTTTTTGGATCCTTTGTCGGGGAGTAAACAAGATTCATAATTAGAGTAATGGATAAATTAGGACTATTAGAGAACTTTTACTGGAATTGCAACTTATTTTCTTACTTAGTTAACTATTTTTCTGTGTACTGATTTCAGTTATATGCATAAATTTGGATTTGAAAATCTTATACCCTATGATTTGGAATTAGAACCCACTGTTAGAAGAATTGGAAACTAAGAAGAGAACCTAGAAATCCTGACACAATGGAAAACAATGGGAACAATTAAGGAATAGAAAATGAATACCAACCTAAACCTCTGCAAGATTATACAAATCCTACAACAGATGAAATTCACTTATCTATCCAAAATCCCGATGTAGCTGCTAATTCATTTGGGCTTAAACCACCTATTATCCAAATGGTACAAAACAATCAATTCAGAGGTACAACAAATGAAGATACTAATTTACACCTCGCTAGTTTTTAGAACTTTGTGCTACCTTTAAATATGACAGAGTTTGGAAAGATAATGTTAGATTTAGACTTTTTAATTTTTCACTTAGGGATAAGGTTAAGATATGATTAAATTCATTAGCACCTGGATCTATTAGAACTTGGGGAGAACTTTCACATAAATTTCTATCCAAATAATTCCCTCTATCCAAAACTGCTAAACTTAGAAATGACATAACATCGTATTGTCATATTGATGGAGAGTCGATATATGAAGCTTGGGAGATATTTAAAGATCTTCTTAGAAAGTGTCATCATCATTCGTTACCAGATTGGTTGATAATTCAAACTTTTTATAATGGATTAGTGGGAGAACTTAGATCGATTATAGATGATGCGGCTGGTGGTTCTTTAATGTCAAAACCTTTTGATGAGGCTTATTTGTCAATAGAGGAGATGGCTATCAACAATTTTCAATGGCCCTATGAAAGGGTAAATCCTAAAAGAGTAGCTAGTATCCACGATTCTGATGTAATATCTATGTTAGCTTCACNTATCCAAATGGTACAAAACAATCAATTCAGAGGTACAACAAATGAAGATACTAATTTACACCTCGCTAGTTTTTAGAACTTTGTGCTACCTTTAATAATGACAGAGTTTGGAAAGATAATGTTAGATTTAGACTTTTTAATTTTTCACTTAGGGATAAGGCTAAGATATGATTAAATTCATTAGCACCTGGATCTATTAGAACTTGGGGAGAACTTTCACAGAAATTTCTATCCAAATAATTCCCTCAACCCAAAACTGCTAAACTTAGAAATGACATAACATCATATTGTCATATTGATGGAGAGTCGATATATGAAGCTTGGGAGAGATTTAAAGATCTTCTTAGAAAGTGTCATCATCATTCGTTACCAGATTGGTTGATAATTCAAACTTTTTATAATGGATTAGTGGGAGCACTTAGATCGATTATAGATGATGCGGCTGGTGGTCCTTTAATGTCAAAACCTTTTGATGAGGCTTATTTGTCAATAGAAGAGATGGCTATCAACAATTTTCAATGGCCCTATGAAAGGGTAAATCCTAAAAGAGTAGCTAGTATCCACGATTCTGATGTAATATCTATGTTAGTTTCACAAATTGCTGCAATATTAAAGAAATTAGATCATTATGGAATGAATTATTCTCCAACACCTACTAGGATGGAAGAGAATTCATCTCGGCAATTTGTGGAGGTTTAACCTTCATATGAGACTTTAAATGTTATTAATAATAGACCCAACAACCTATATTCGACCTATTATAACCCAGGTTGGAAGAATCATTCTAATTTTAATTGGAATAACAATTTTTCTACAAATCAACAATGAGCAAACAACCCAGTGAACCCATTGGGAAATTCATCCAAGCAAGGAAATATTAATTATAGACTTCTTATCCTCTAGAATTGAGCAGTAACACTCAATTTAAGGAAAAGATGTTATCTATGGAAGAGATGATATTAAACATGGGTCAACAATTACAAAATCAAGGAAATCAATTCCAATTTCAAGGAAATTAGTTATAAAATCAAGGAACTGCTATCAAGATTATTGAAAATCAATTGGGGCATATTGCTACTACACTTAGTAACCGAACATTGGGAACTTTTCCTAGTACTGTGGAACCTAATCCTAAGGATCAAGGAAAAGAACAGATAAAAGCGATATAATTACAAAGTGGAAAAGAATTGGAAACAATAGTGCAGAAAGAAGGAAACTGAAAAAGAGAAAGTGGATACGGAAAAAGAAAAGGATCATGAATATCTAGATTTAGAATATCCACTTACACCAATGAAAATTACTATGGAGAAACCTCCACCACCGTTTCCTCAAAGATTGAAGCAACTTAAAAGAGAAATAATAATTTTCCAAGTTTATAGAAATTCTTAAGAAATTAACGGTAAATATTCCCTTCGTAGAAGCTTTAGAGCAAATGCCCAATTACGTGAAGTTTCTGAAAGATATTTTGAACAAGAAAAGGAAGTTCACTGATAATAGGATAGTTGCACTTAACAAAGAGTGTAGTGCAATTATTCTGAATAAGCTTCCTGAAAACTAAAAGATCCAGGTAGTTTCACTATGCCGTATGCTATCAGCAAAAAATTTTATGGAAGAGCTTTATGTGATTTGGGAGCCAACATTAATCTTATGTCTCTATCAATCTTCAAAAGATTAGGATTAGGAGAAGTCTCACCTACTTCTGTAACTCATCAGTTAGCGGATTGTTTAGTTACTTATCCTAAGGAAGTTATAGAAGATCTGTTAATAAAAGTTGATAAATTTATCTTTCCTGTAGATTTTATTATTTTAGATATGGAGGAAGATAAAGAAATACCTAAAATTTTAGGGAGACCTTTTTTAGCTACTAGAAGAGCTATGATAGATGTTCAAAAGGGAGAATTAACTATGAGAGTTAACAATCAAGAAGTGACTTTTAACATTGCGAAATCTATGAAATAGCCTGCTGTTAAAAGAGATAATGAATATTTTTGCATGGAAATTAGTGAACATCTATTGAAGTATGTGTTTCTGGGAAACACCTCTACACTACATGTTATTATATCTTCATAATTAAATGATTTGCAAGAGCAAAGACTTTTGGATACATTAAAAAAGTATAAGAAAGCTTTTGATTAGACCTTAGCAGATATTAAGGGAATCAGTCCTTCGATCTTTATGCACAAATATATAGTAGATGAACAATATAAACTAAGAGTTGATCCACAAAGGAAATTAAATGATGAAAGAAATAGTCAAGAAGGAAATTTTGAAATGGTTGGACACTAGAATTATATATCCTTTTTTAGACAATGCTTGTGTAAGTCCAATTCATTGTGTTCCTAAGAAAGGAGGAGTGACTGCTAAAACAAAAGAGAATAATGAATTAATACCTATCAAACAAGTTACTGGGTGACGTATTTGCATTGATTATAGAAAATTAAACACTGCCACTAGAAAAGATCACTTCTTTTTACCATTTTTAGACTAACTAGTAGATAGATATGTTGGCCACAAATATTTTTATTTTTTACATGGATGTACCGGTTACCATCAAATTCCTATTGCTGCTAAGGATCAAGAAAAGACAACATTTACTAGTCCTTTTAGAACTTTTGCTTTGAAAGAATGCCTTTTGGATTATGTAATGTACCTACAACATTCCAGAGATGTATGATGTCTATATTTAGTAAGTTAATTGATGATGGAATGGAAATATTTATGGATGATTTCTCTGTATTTGGAACATCTTTTGACGCATGCTTAAATTATCTTGAAAAAATTTTGGAGTTATGCGAAAGAACTAATTTAGTTTTAAATTGGGTGAAATGTCAATTTAGGGTTGCAAGAGGAATTGTGTTGGGGCATAAAATTTTGGAAAATGGTATGGAAGCAAACCCTGCAAAAATTCAAGTTATATCTAAACTAACACCTCCTACTAATGTAAGAGAGGTTAGAAGTTTTCTTGAACATGTTGGTTTTCACAGGCGTTTTATTAAAGATTTTCAAAAAATTACTAAACCTCTATGCCAACTTTTAGAAAAGGACAAGAAATTTAAATTTAATGAACACTATTTAAAGGTCTTTGAGTTTTTAAAAGAAAAATTAATCACAGCCCCTATTACAGTTTCATCTACCTAGGAGAAACCATTCGAACTGATGTGCGATGCTAGTGATTATGCTATTGGAGCTATTCTTGGACAAAGGTATGAAAAGATTTTTACAGTTTTATACTACGCTAGTAAAACTCTTAGTGGTGCTCAAATGAACTATACTATTACTGAAAAAGAGTTATTGGCCATTGTGTATGATTTAGAAAAATTTAGATTTTATTTAGTTGAGACTAAATGTATTGTGCACATTGATCACTCTGCTATTAAATATCTGATGCAAAAGAAGGATGTCAAACCAAAGTTAATTAGATGGATACTTTTGATGCAAGAATTTGATTTTGTGGTTATTGATAGAAAGGGAACTGATAATCAAATTGTTGATCATGAATTGTCTGACACCGATAATAAAATTACAGATAGTTTTCCTGATGAACAACTTTATAATATTAATGAGTAGAAAATTCCATGGTATGCTGATATTGTTAATTATATTGTAAGTGATATTTTTCCACCTATACTGACATTATAATAGCAAAGAAATTCATTCATGATGCGAAAGAATTTTGTTGGAAGAACCTAATTTATATAAACAATGCAAGGATCTTATTATGAGAAGATGTGTACCTTATGAAGAAACTGAATTAATCATTCAAAAATGTCATGATTTTGAATTTGGAGGGGATTTTGGGATTGATAAAACTGCTTAAAAAATTTTACAAGCTAGATTCTAATGGCCTACTCTCTTTAGAGATATTTACAGATACATAAAAACTTGTGATCGATGCCAACTAGTAGGCAATTTATCTAGAATAAATGAAATGCCTTTGAATTTCATGTTAGAAGTTGAGAGCTTTAATATATGAGGATTAGATTTCGTGGGACCATTTATTCCTTCATCTGGGAACTTATACATATTAATTGCAATAGACTACATTTCAAAGTGGATTGAAGCACAAGCTTTACCTCGTTGTGACGCTAAAAGTGTTTTAAGATTTTTAATGAAAAATATTTTCACTAGATACGAAATGCCGAGAATGTTTATCACTGATGGAGGGTCCTATTTTAGGAATAAATACATTCAGAGATTGGCAAAAAAAGTTTAATATTATTCATATAATCTCTACTTCCTATCACCCTCAAACCAGTGGGTTAGTTGAAGTTTCTAACAGAGAGATTAAACAAATACTTGAGAAGACTGTAAACTCTAGCAGAGTAAATTGGTCCACTAGATTGAATACCACATTATTTGCTTATAGGACTGCTTATAAAACTCCTGTTGGAATGGCTCCTTACAGGATGATTTTTGGAAAGAAGTGTCACTTACCAGTAGAATTCGAGCATAAAGCATATTGGGCTATTAAAGAATTCAACTAGAATTTGAAAGATGCTGGTGAGAAGAGATTGTTACAATTGAATGAAATGGAAGAATTAAGAAATGAATTTTATGATAAGAACATAATTTATAAAAGGAAACTAAATTTATGACATGATCAAAAGATTAACCAGAATAACTTTAAACCAGGATAAGAAGTTTTCCTTTACAATACAAGGTTGAAGTTATTCCCTGGGAAATTGAAGTCTCGTTGGTTAGGGCTCTTTACTGTGAGTCAAGTTTATACTTATGGAGCTGTTAAAATTGAAGATCAAAAGAGTGGGAATAGATTTAAAGTAAATGGACACAGATTAAAGCTATATTTTGAGTGTAAAAGACCAAATTTTTAAAGAGGTTTTTATGATCAATCAACCTGAATAATATCTAACTAGGTAGGGCTGACGACATTAAACCAAGCACTTTATGGGAGGCAACACAAAATTATCTTTATTTTTATTACGATTGTAGTAGTTTTATTTGAAATTATCATTATTTTATGGTAGTATTGAACTCTATTACTCATATTTACCCTTGAATCATCATAAAATTTAATCCATAGAAAAAAATGGAACGCATTCGGACAGAAGCGAATATGTGAAATTTTGGCCATAGGCGCCAACGTCACCGCCGATGGCGGGTTTTTCTCAAGTGTCCAGGTAATTAATTATAAAGGCTCACCAACGACACCATTGACATCGCCGAAGGCAAGAATGGTGGGATGACGATTTCTGGAGTTTGAAATAACGGTTTTTGGCAGCTTTAGGCGAGAGTTACTCCCTATAAGCTTCCAAATTTAGTTCCTAAGTTTGTATTTTCCCAAAAAAGAATTGAAACTCCACCAAATTCATCCCTATGACATCCAATTCCCCTAAAAACCATAGATTGCGAGTGTTCAACCGGAGAAAGTTCATTAGTTCAAGGCGCTGCGAATCTTCAACAAAGTGCTGACAAAGAGGAGATTAATCAAAGATAGAGGATTTGTAAATCAAGGATTAAACAATCCTTCGACAACAATTAAAGAGATGATTGTGCGATGAAGATGAGAAGTGTTGTGCTACACTACAACCGCCGTAGTTGTTCCTGTGGTGAAGGAATTTTATGCTAATTTGCATTGAATCAACCAGGGAGTCATCTATGTACGAGGTAGATGAATAACTTTTACTCCTGCATAGATTAATGAATTATATATGATCGAGAATGTTCTTTTCATCCATTATTCCAACTTCATCCCGACAAGAAACCTGATGAATGAGATCTACCAATATTTGATGGACGAAACAGAAGACTGGGAAATGAGAGAAAATGGGTATGTTAGTTTTTCTGCAAAACTATTACCGACAATAAAGGTTGGTAAAGTTACTAAGGAAACTGCTATTCTGAATTACTGTATCATAATGGGACTGTCGATTGATATTGGATTGATAATTATGAAGTTTGTTTTGGGCCTGATCGTTCATGGATCAACTTATGGGCTTGGACATCCTTCAACAATTTTCTTACTCTGCAGTCATTTCCAAGTATCTTATGAGAATTTGGAAAAGGTACTTCTACCTTGGAAACCTTTGGACCCAACCGAGAGGTTCCAAGCCAATGAAAATGAGAATGATATGACTATTATTATGGATCAATTGACTCAGAATTCATTTCCTCTTCAGCCTTTAGTTCCGGACAAGACACTAGTGATCCTAACAAAATCAAGAAATTAGAGAAAGAGTTACAAAATGTTATGAATGCAATTAACAATATCTCTGATTTTCTTGATCATCTAGAGTGGTGGATGAAAGAACAATTTGCTCACTCTTAACATATCGAAGATAGTTTTATTCGATTGATAAGAAAGATGGGATTGATAGAAGAGGACTCTACTAAATAATTCTCATACCGACCCTTCTATAATCTCTTTGTTCATGTTTAATCAATGCATGATATTAGAGGAGAAACAAGCACTGAATTGAAAGAGTTATAGATTTACCTTACTACTTGTATATCTATGTGTGTAATTTGATTTAACTTTGTGTTTGCTTTGCTTTCAAATCTTACTTTTAGATCTAAGTATAGTTGAGATTGGACATAGGATGTTTATTTTCAGCATTTAGAGTGTTGTGGCTTGGATTGCAACGCTAAATTAATGTATCAAGGTTGCAAAAATAACAAACTTATGTGTGTCTTGTAACGTGTATTGTAACCCTTGGAATTTATATATAATTATGATGTTTTGTGTTGTGAATGTTTATTTGTGTTAGTACATCATTTAATAACTTAAAATTTATGTCTATAATGATTGACGGATGTCGTCGAGGCTTGAAATTGATCGAAATCGCAAAAATCTAGAAATTGGTCCAATTTTGAAAATCTCGCCGACGACACACCATCGACGTTGCCAACGGCGGATTTATCGCGAGACTTAGGTTATTAATTCAATAGAGCTTGTTGATGGCACCGACAAAACACTTTTAACCGCGATTTTGACCACTCAACCACCACTATTCATCATCCCCTTCCTCTTAAAAAATAAAAATTTTTATCTAGGGCTTGAAGGTCTTGGATTTAGGGGGATTTCAAAGCATTTAGACACCGGATACTTTGTAAAATTGTATTGTGATGTGATTTTTATTTGCATTTTAATATCTTTGTAATTATTTTTTGTTAAGTATTGTGTATGTGTTAGCAAAATATTATGTTTGTATAATGTTTGGTTTTGTACTTATTTCAATATTTCATTACCAAGCAAATTCTCTAATGATTTATATATATAGAAAGCTCCTAATATTACAGACCAGTTGAAGTAAAAATTTTGAGAAGGATTGCAAAAATTTCAATATGATGGCAATACCTAAAGTACTGAGGTATGATTTATATTTAAAATTTTTCTTTCCACCTGTATCATTCCATATTGAAAAATTTAAGTTTGGGGGAAGGAAGAAAAAGATTAACTATTAAATGTTAACAATTTAAAAATTTTCAAAAATTATTAATATAATTTTATGTGGTGAATTTAATTCAGAGATCAATATTTTATAGATATTTAAATATTATAGTAGATTTAAAGGAATATTTTTTGTAAGGAAAAATGATTTTGTAGATTAAGATATTTAGTATAAAAGAATAAGACTATAGTTAACTATTTAAAGTGAAGGAAACTATATTTTGAAGTGTTAAGAATCTTGGAAATTCATTTGAGAAGAAAAAATTGGGGCTCAATGATATAAAAGCTATGAAACACTTATGAGGTACATGAATGCTTTGAGTTTTAAATTTAGGGAAAGAAAGGTGATGCTCAAAATCATTGAAGGCTGTCTAGATAAAGTAATCCTCATTTGAAAAAGAAAAAGAAAGGATTGAACACAATCCCTGAAAAGAAAATAAAAAACAGATAGGATTGAAAGCAATCCAAATAAAAAAAAAAGAAAAAAAGTATAAAAGTGAGGAGATGCCTAATAAAAAATTGGCTTCACTTGGACCTACCTAAAGGAAAAACCTAAATACATTCCTGAAGTTATATTTATGAATTAGCATCTTTTATTAGTAGTTTTCTCATGAAGTTCCTATCATTTGAATATTCTAAGTAACTTGATATTACAACATATAGTCATTCGTGAAATGAATAGAAAACTAGAACTCTTAAACTTTATGACTAGATAGTCTTGTACCTACAGAGTTAATTTAATTACTTGAATTTTTTTTAAAAATCTCACTATGGTATTTATTGAAATCAAACTTATAGTATTTTTGAATTAAAACTTTACTACAATAGATCATAACTTTTATGTAGTACTAAAATTACTTGAGGACAAGTAATAGTTAAGTTTGGGGGATTTTGACTAAAGGAAAATATGTTGAGATTTTCATACCTATTTTACACTAATTTTGATGATATTGAACTTTAAAGAAAGGTATTTTTGATGTTTTGTTGCAGGTATGTTGAATTATGGTCATTATAGCAAAAAGATGCAAAAAAGAGCGAATTTGGAGAGAAAAGGACCATAATATGAAGATTTGAACTAGGGCACCGACGGCGGGTTTTTCCCGAGAGTTCATAATCAAGTATTCCAGAAGGCTGCAAAAGGCGCCCTCGAGGCCGCCGACGACAAGATCGGCGGTTATCTCAACAATTGCATTGAATGTGAATGATTTTTAAGGGATCCTTAGGCAACTCTTGAGAAAACTCTTCTACAACTTTAAGTGAAACTTTTGGCCAAAAATTAGAGAGGTTGTAGAGTGTAGAGTGTGTGTAGAGTGTAGAGTGTGTGTAGAGAGTAGAGGGTGTGTAGAGTGTAGAGGGCATGTAGAGTGTAGAGAGTTTAGTTTAGGGTTAGATTGTGAGGAATTCTTCAAGAGATTATAAGAGTGGAGGGAAAGTGAGAGAATTCTTCCTCCTTACCGCTTCGAAGAAGAATTTTATGTACTGTAAAGAAAGGAAGAGATTCAGAGGAACTTCAAGGAGTTTTCTTAGGGAGAAATTAGAGATAAGTGATATTTACTTATTGTAGTTTGTATGAATTTGCTTTTGTATATAAATTTCAAGTTATGTCGTATCTTCCTCATGAGTTCTGAGTAGTTTTCTCTATCAAGTCACTTAGAATTGATTTGTTAAAGTATGTTGAGTTTTACAACTAAAGTGAAGATTACATCCAACATTCAGAAAGGTCAAAGTCCTTGAAAGTTGGGAGAAAATAAATAAGGAAATAAAATTATCGGGTGTATAATTGGAGATTTTAGAGTGACAGACTAAAATCCTCAATTCGGTCCTATCGTTTGGGTGTTGAAGTGTAGATGTTAGCCCTCAGGCAAGGGGAACGTGGGAACTCTGAGTGAGAGCCAATATCCTTCCAGCCTAGTCGCAGATTCAACAAACAAGCATAGGATTAGTCAATGTTCTTTATGCTTCGACCAATGGGTAAAGAATAGGTATGCTTCTATTTGGCACAATCCAATTTGAACTAATTCACTTTATCTATTCACTTTAATTTATTGACAAGGAGAAGGATGCTTTCTTATATTTTGAACTTCATATTAGAAACTTTATTAGTAGAATTAGTTATTTAAGAGTTGTTAAAATTACATATTTATTTCAATTGTCTATTAGTGACAAATAAATAATTTGAACTATATTGTTGTGATTAAGTATTGATTTTCTAAAATCTTAGTTCGTAGCCTCTAATATTACTCCATGTTGGATCGATATCCAGAACTCCATTAGAGCACTGTATTACTTGAGCGATGCATATACTTGTGTTCATAAATATGACTTTACAGTTATTGAATATTTTATATACATCTTTATCGAATCTATAACTGTTGTCAAGTTTTTGGCGCCATTGCTGGGGAATTAAATCTTCTAGCATCAGTATCAAATTCTTGTATTTTTAAGCATATATAAAGTCGTTGTCATTTATAGTCAAAGGAACTCACCATAAAAAATTTAAGTCAATTGTAGTTAATTTGACCACTAAAATAGATTAATTAAGTCAAATGACATTTTTGGTATTAAAATAATTATAATAAATAAAATATAACTCAAAAAATCACTAAATTAGTTTTGGGTGCTCCTTATGACTAGAGGAACCTAAGAAAAATAAAATTGAAATTAAAATAAACACTCCATTTTTAGTTAATTTTAAGCATTTAAATAATTAAAAATTAATTAAAAATCATAAAAACTGGAGAGTTATAAAAGCACACTAAAATGTCACATTTTGCTTCATGATCACTAAATATGAAATTTATTTTATTATATTTCCTGAACTCGGAGAGAATTAATAAAAATATAAAACTTAACTTTCTACTTAAATAATATTTTATATTTAATTAATAATCAAAACAAACAAATAATTCTGGTAATTAAATTAAACTTTTAAAAATCATGAAAATTGGTCCTAGTGGTAGTCTAACAAAGGTTACTCTCCAATAATTTTTTTAAGAATAGAGGTTTTAAGTTGGTCGAGTTATTAAATTTTCATTGAAAATCCCTATTTCTGCGTTAAAAATAATTATAAAATTAATTAATTTCAGAAAATCACGTTATCTCCTCTGATGTTTTACCTGACCCATGAGTGGGGTAATATTAAATTTTAAAGTCATTTGAGTTCAATTTTATGAATTATAAGGTGTTAAGGCCTTAGGGGGGGCAAAAAGGGTAATTTTGGAATTTAAAGTTGAATTAAAATTTAGGCTTAACCAAATGGCTAAATGGACAACAAATAATCTTAACTGATATGTTTTGATGATTGAAATATTAAATGGATAAATGATAGCAACCAATCTAACTTTGATCTTACTAAAGATAAATTTGTAATTCCTTAAATTAACGAAGTTTAATAGATTGATTAAATAAGAAGATATTAATGTGAGGGTTTCACTTTGGAAGATCATAACTCTCTAATTTTAAACCCTAATTAATGGTGTATAAATGAGGATAATGATCAAGAGCATAAACATTTAATTTTTTTTAAAAAAATTACAATTCTACTCATTAAGCTTTAAGGGGCTTAGTAGCGAATTAGGTCCAATCAAATTTGGTCCAACGAGGTTTAGAAAATAATCTATAACTAATTTAAAATCCTTTAAAACACTACAAACCCATCTTTAAAATCAATTTATTAAGTTTCTTAATTAAGCCAAATTGCCCCTAAGGGTCTTTTCCTATATAATTTATAAAAAAAACAACAAGTGATAATTAGCCCATCCTTAGCGTTGGCTAGAACATCTATTCAATGAGCATAAGGGTATGATAAGGAAAAGTTATTAAGCAACCTAATAAGTTTGAACAAGCTTAAGAATTTTTAAGAGATTGTGATATGCCTGGGGACCAGTACTTGGACCATTCTCATACTCTTTTGGATATCTTGATGCATCATTAAACTCATTATGCCTTGCTTAAGAAACCATCTATACACTTAAATAAATAAGACCCACCATGATATGACATAGGATCTGTAGACATACCTTAGAACTGTAATTTCTAATCTTTCTATCAACATACTTTAATTCCTACAAAATATATATATACACTAAACTTTCAGGTGGAGGAATGAGAAGACTCGATAAGTACGCTTTATAGTTTACAATACCTTCTTTTCCTTCACTTTCTTTACTGTACTTTTCATGCTTGTGAACTTTCATGTTAAACAACAATGTCACCTACATCTCAAAACCAAAACTTTTAGGATAGCCACAAAACTGAAACCAAAACTAAAATTGAACAAGATAAAATTCACTGCCACAACATTCAAAATATAAGACAACTCAAAATTTAGTAACAAACAAAATAAAAAAAATGCAACTAAATTAAAACGTCTCTATCGGATGATCAGGAAACCCTCGAAGGAGGTAACCTACGGTTGCTAACAAAATTTCCCATGGTCTAAATGAAAGTATGGAAATCATTAAGTTGAGTTTAATAAATTCATTTGGACTAAGTGAATCTAAAAGAAAATAGTGGTGCCAGAATGAGGGAACTATAGAATCCTAACTGGTGTCGCTCTAATCAACATTAATATCTCCCATAAAATTTAAATAACCATAACCATAAGAAATATCTAATTTGACATCATGACTTGATAAATTAGAAAACTTAAAATTGCTATGACGAGGAGCTTGGAGCTAGCATTGTGGGAAGCACGACTATCTTTAGGCCTTTGTATAGTTCTGCTATACAATATAAGCCCTAACTCATTTTAGGATTCTGAGGTTGTCATTCGTCATGAACCAAATCCTCACATCTTCAAGCTTGTTTATGTGATCTTTTCACATGAATATAAGCCCTAATTAATAAAACTAGCAAAAAAAAACATTCAATAGTTCTATTCTTCCAAATTTGAAGCCTAACGGTAGGATAATTTGGGATGTCATCAAGGCTCTCCTCAGGATCTATGACATCCTCTAGTTTTGCTTCCTTTGGATTCTAAAATATCTGTTCCAAATTTATGCTATTCCCATTTCACACCTCTTTGTTTGATCTCATTGAAATGTGCTATTCCTTTGAACTCTTTGAAGGTAACATCCCCTGATTTTTATTGAGAGTTTTCTTAGGTGACTTCGGTTATCTAAATGTAATTAACTATAGGGGCTTACCCTTATAGGAAGCTTTTTTGAACCCAGCCTAATATAAACCTTATTTAATTTTTCATATTAAATAGGGGAACTTGTTGGCTTATAATAAAATGGTTTTGCAGGCCAAACGAATGTCATATATTTCGTAGTTTTTTTTATCGAGCCTCACCCGCAAGTCTTGTGTTTATCTTTTGGGATAGATACATAGCTTGAGGTGTATTGCACTTTCATCTAAACTTTGAAAAATATGGGATCAGTTTTATTTCATATTTTTCTAAACTTAAATATATATGTAATTTAAATGTCCCTCCGAAGCTGGTGACAGGATTTCCATTCAAGGGACCAACAGCTTTCACAGAACGACCCCCCTAAAATTGCGCTGACAGTTCTGATCTGTAGGATTTACTTCAACATTATTAGGAAATGTTCATGGAGGTCTATTGCTAAGAATGGTTGTAATACATTCCAATTGATTTTCCATGTCTCTAATTACAACTCCTTGACTTTGTAATTAAATTTCTCTTTTGCAATATCAATTATTTCATTGATAACTTTTCTCCTTACTTTGAAAATTATTAAATCATGGGGGAGAATAAGGTTTATAAGTTGGATTTCCTTGATTTTTGGAGTTTCTCAAAGGGTTCACAATGTTGTTTCCCCATTGCAAATTAGTATCATTAGAGTTATTCTTACTTCAACCAAAATTTAGATGATTCTTCCAACATGGATTACAATAATTGACTAAGAACAATTAGAATGATTATTTATTACATTTAAGGACTCATAAGAAGGTTGAGATTCTATCATTTGCTCCATTGAGTTTTCCTCAAGTACTAGTGATGTTTGAGAATAATTCTTTCCATATTGATCGATCTTCTATGATATAGCAGCTATTTGTGCAGCTAACATAGATATTGCATCAAAATCATGAATACTAGCTACTCTTTTTGGATTTACCCCTTACAGAGGGCCATTGAAAATTATTAGTAGTCATCTCTTGAATTAATGAATATGCTTCATCGAATATTTTTGACATTAATGTTCCACCAGCAGTAGCGTCAATTATAGATCTAAGAGATACAATAAGAAGTTTGAATTGTTAACCAATCTGGAAACGCATGATGTTGACACATTCTAAGGAGAACTTTAATCTTTCCCAGGCTTCATAAATTGATTCCTCATCAAACTGGAAAGAAGTTGTAATATCATTTTTAAGCTTAGTAGTTTTTGAAGGTGAGAAATATTTAAATAAAAAATTTTTGTGGTAAATAACCCCAAGTTCACATAGATCTAGGTGCTAATGAGTCTAACCCGATCTTAGCTTTATCCCTTAATGAAAAAGGAAAAAAAGTCTAAATCTGACAACATCATTCGACACTCCATCATATTTAAATGTAGCACAAAATTATAGAAAACTAGCAAGGTGTAAATTAGGATCTTCAGTTGGTGTTCCCCCAAACTGATTGTTTTGAACCATTTGGATAATAACAAGTTTAAGCTTAAATGAATTGCCAGCTGACCAAATTTTTGTTTGTAACCAAAAAATACAATAATTTGATGATGCTACTAGAAGGTTTAATTTCCAGCAACTGTGTCCAAACACTTGATTGCGACTTATAGATGTGTCTAATTTTGTTAAGATGTATAAGTAAAATATTCAATGATGTTAAAGTCAAATTTATCAACACAAGTATACGTATCGCTCAAGTAATATAGGGCTCTAATGGAGTCCTAGATATCGAACCCACAGAGAGTTGTTTAGAATTACATACTAAGAATTTAGAAAAGCAAGACTTTTATCACAACAACGATGTTCAATATGCTTATCGGTCACTAATAGACAATTAAAAAAAATGGATAATTTTAATAACTAATAAGTAACTAATGATAGAAAGTAGGGTGTAATTTTGAAATTCAATATATAAGAACACATCCTTCTCCTTATCAAGAAATTATAGTGAATGGATAAAATGAATTAGTTCAATTTATATTGTGCCAAATAATACCATACATATTCTTTACCCTTTGGTCAAGGCATAAAGAATATTGACAAATCCTATGCTTAGTTACTGATTATGCGGCTAGGCTGGGAGGATATCGCTCTCACTTCAAAGCTCCCACGTTCCTCTCACCTGAGGGCTAACATCTACACATCAACACCTAGACGATAGGACTGAATTGGGGATTTTAGTCTGTCACTCGAAAATCTCCAATTCTTTGCTCGATAATAATATTTCCCTATTTATCTGCACCTAATTTCCAAGGGCTTTGACCTCCCTGAATCTTGGATGTAACCTTCACTTTAATTGTAAAACTCAACATATTTTAACAAATCAATTGGCCAGATTGAAAGTAAATTAAGATCTAAGTGAAAAGATCATCACAATTTCTTAAACATTTTCATGGCTTCACCAATTCACCTTTTCACAAATCTCAGATAAGGAGAAAGATAGAGAAAACTACTCAGAACTCATGGGGAAAATACAACAAAACTCGGAATTCATATATAAAATTAAAGTGATACAAACTACAACAAGTAAATAACTTATCTATAATTTCTCCCTAAGAACACTCCTTAGAGTTCCTCTGAATCTCTTCCTTTCTTTACAACACACAAAATTCCTCTTCAAAGTAGCAAGGTGGAAGAAATCTCTCACTTTCCCTCCACTCTTACAATCTATCAAAGAATTCCTCACAATTGTTAAACTCTAATGGAAATTCTATATACTAATGGTAACCGACAAGGCCTCTAACACACTTTAGACTCCTTAGACTCCTAATTTTGCCCAAAATTTCTTTTAAAGTTGTAGATGAGCTTTCCCAAGAGTTGCCTAAGCATCCTTTCAAAATTTAGCCTTATCCAAAGCTTGAGAAGGCATAACCGTCGATCTCGCCGTCGGCGGCCTCGAGGGCACCGTCGGCGGGTTTCTAGATAATTTTTTTCCTGTAGTTTCAGGAAAATCTCGTCGTCGTCGGCGTTGAGGGCGTCATCGGCGTCCTAGTTCAAATCTTCACATTTTGGTCCTTTTCGCTCCAAATTCACTCCTATTTGCATCTTTTTGCTCCAATGACCCTAATTCATTATTCCTGCAACAAAAAATCAAAAATACCTTTCTTTAAAGTGCAATATCATCAAAAATAGTATAAAATAGGTATGAAAATCTCAACATATTTTCCTTTGGTCAGGAGCTATAGTAAGGTTTTGTATACTCAAATGAATTTCATCTGCTATAAGATTAGCATAATCTCTTAAAGGTCTCTGATGTTGTTCATTTTCATTTCAAGCATTACTCAAATTGCATGTCAGTTTGCTAATATGATCTATCTCTTGTTGTGGTTTTTGAATTTTTCTAATAGTTCTTTCTAATTCAGAATTATAAGGTACATAATTTTTAGATCTTACACTACACATAAATAAATAAAACAAGTAATTGAAAATAATCAAACACACTTAAATAAGGAATTGTTCAAGCTAAACTACAAACATTCTTTTTTTATAGTTTTCTTTTTAAAAAATAAAATAACTTACTACTACTACTACTTTCCATTACTTCTCGGGAAACGATGTCAAAATCTTGATGCGGGTGGATTTAGTGTTTTATTTTTATAAATATTTTTCAATATTACAAAATACACACGGCAGATATAATAAAAAATATGCAATGTAATCCCGACAAAAGTAATTTTTAATAAAAATAGTGTATCTTTAAAACTCTTTTAAACTGCCAAATCTCATTTTAACATTAACACAAGTACACCTATCACTTAAGACATAAAGGGCCCTAATGGAGTCCTAGATATTGATCTCATCTGAAAGTTAAAAAGGCCTGTAAATAGTTCTTAAGATTATAATTATAGTTTAAACTAAAAAAGTTAAAGTGTGAAGTTTGAAAATTAACGACTAAAGTTAATGTTATTTAAAATTCAATTGAAAGACAAAGTTAACTAAATCAGAAAATAAACTTTCAAAAGTAAAATTATGAAAACTAAATGAAATTTTTGTTGACAGAAATATAAATTTTAAGAAAGCATCCTTCCCCTAACAAAGAGCATATGGATTGTGAAGCAATTAAAATAATTTTGAAAATATATATTAAGATTGTTTTGTGCCAAATAGGAGCAATCCTATTCCTTAGCATCTTCCGAGTGCTACAAAGAACATTTACTATCAAGAGTTTAGTCGCTAATTCCGTGGTTAGGTTGGGAGGATACCAGTTGCCACTCTAGAGCTCCCACTACTCCCTCCTTTGAGGGCTAACAATCTCACTTTGGTTTCCAATCAACTGAACCAAATTGAGGATTTTAATTTATCCCCTTAAAATCTCCAATTCTACATCAAACAAAGTATATTTTTTTATTTATTTGCACTCAATTCTATTGATGAAATACTCTCCCATGAAATCAAATGTCATTCTCCCCATGTCGTAGAACTCATAGCCCTTTCGGAACTGATGTTTCTCAACACGTTTTAATATTTCAATTAGCCAGATCAAAAAATAAATGAAGATCGGAGTTCAAATCATCACAAATATTAACATTTGAAACCATAGAATATAAATTTACTTCTTCACAAAACTATATTTTAAAGTAGGGTGAAGGATAAAAAAGACTACTCAGATTTCATGAGAAGGATACGACAAAACACCGATTTCATATATAAAAATAATTTTACAAAACAAAAGAAATAAAAGCAACAACTTATCTCACAATATTTCCCCAACAAATCCTTAGAAGTTCTCTCCAAACATTTCTCTCTTTACAAGCACTCTCAATTCTCTCTTAGAAGTGAAATGAAGAAAAAATCTCTCAACTTACCTCTCCTCTTACAACCCTAGAAGAAAATTTTTAAGCCCTTAACTTTCTCTCTCTATCTCTTCCTCTTGCCTTTCACACCACCTCCTTTCACGTCACACACAAACTCCTTGAAGTCTTCTTTTATAGTGGGCTGCGTCTTTTCAAAAAGAATTTTAAATTCCCTCCAAAAGTCAACTCTTTTGAATCTAAAGATGTGCCATCTGATCCAAGAGACATATCCTTCAATAAAAGAACCTTTGAATGTGTCTAGGAGCATTAAATTCCTCCAAAATGTGTTTAGAACTTGTGTACCTTTGAAAATTCCTGCAAAATTTTCCTCTAGGCTTCTTAATCTGCCAAAATTCATCTCTGGCTCTTCTAGCGCAAGATCTGGCACATCATCCGCTAAGGCTCTATCAAATGGCTCATAATGCGCCAATTTGGTGCATCATGTGTGAGATTCCCAAAATTCGTTGTTTTTGGCTCCAAATTTCATCCTGTTTGCTACTTTTGTGTCAAATGCCTAAAAATGTTTTAGGTGTAATAAAAATACAAAAATACCCTTCTTTAAAGTGCAATATCACAAAAAATAAGCATAAAATACTTACTTAAAACAACATATTATTTTGATGTATCAAGTATAAAAAGTTTAAAGTGCAAATTATAAATAGTCTAGTGACAAATACAAGGAAAACTCTTTCTTATGAGCTTTTGAGTGCATAAATAAAATTGCATAAAATACTTTAATTGTTTAAATCTTGTAATTTACCCAACAAGCATATTTTCCTAACATATGCATCTCCCTACAAGGCACCACAAACAATATCCCATAATTCAATGTGACAAACTTTGTTGATTCCACAATAGCTCTCTCAAGTCATTATGGTTCACAACACATTAAAACATTTTACTTGGCTAGAATGAAAATTAAATGATGATCTAAAGGTTAATTATTACATTCATTAATTAAAATTAGTTTAAAAGCACTTTACAGTCTCATAAATATTACTTAAACATTACAGGGTAAGGTAACAAAATCTACTTAATAAGCATGAGAAAAACACCGCACAAATTCATTAGGAAAAAAGAAATCTACTATCAAAATGTTTAAACTTAAAATTAAAAAATAAATACAAATACGAATTATCTTCCTCTCTTTTATAACGACCTGAAGATTCTTATTCAAGATTTCCCTCTCATCATATGTTGGTGCTCTTAAAGGATCTCCTTCTCTTCTCCACAAGAAGAAGAAGAAGGATTCAACAGCAAGCTAACCCTCACAATTCATCGATCTCTCCACTTTCAGCAATCCTAGGAACCCACCTATATCAATCCTCTTAAATCACTGATACATGCCTAAATATAGACTCTATTATGTAGCATAATAATCGCCACACACCCTCCTAAGAAACTCTCCATGAATCCTCTTGACAAGCTTCCCGAACTCCTAAAATTAATTCAGGAAGTTGTTTGCGCCTATGCACCCATAGCACCTTGGTGCCAATCTCTCTGTTATTGAAGAAAGCATGGTTGCCACCTAGGTGCAAGTAATACAACACCTAGATACTCTTTGGTTGACACCTACACATCAACTTCTAGGATTGTCTTGAAGAGGGACTCACTCCTAGGCACCAAGGATTTTGGTACCTAGGTGCCAGTCATCAATTAATTTTTTTTACTCCAAGTGCCCTCTGACTCATTCTGCAATCACGTAGTTGTTTTAGTTTCTAGGCTAATAACTTGACCAAGTTTCTTTAGGTGGCTAGTGTGAAAAATGAATATGATATAGAGTTTAGAATTTAATTTATAGTTTACACATTAGGGTATCTACGCAAGTATACATATCATTCAAGTAATATAGGATTTTTATTAAACTCAGAGTATCGATCCCATATAGAAGTGAGGTAAGAAATCTCTTAAGTTATGTTATAATCTACTACTATCATGTCTAAGTTTGGAATTTTTGTAATGTTTAATTTTCCTCAATTCACTAATTTACTCTATAATTAAAATTAACTAAACTAAATAAAAACCTAATTTATGGAGTCTAGTTAAATTTTGAAAATTTCTTATATAATTAAAATTCCTTCCCTCTTGAAATGAAGATAATGAAATAAATAGTAGAAGAATTGATAGAAATAAGTAATAATTATTGTATCATCATGGAGCATATGTCTACCTACCTTTTACCTTTTGTATAATTAATTCAACTAGGTTGACAAAACTAGCAGAGATATGAAGTTGGTTGCAAAGCCTTACAACTCTTGGTAAGGTACCCAATCACTTACATCAATTATCATCTAGAAGCTCCTAATAGAAACAAATCATGAAGTTTATTTCCTTTAAATGTTGCATTGCCGCCTGAACTACTTCACCATAGCCAACTAGAGAATGCGAGTGCACTCTAATTGCCAAGTCACCTCTCTTCCGAGTCTTAGGATTTTAACATAACCTATGTTCAGTATGTTAGGTCAATTAAGTAACAGAAGTATTACTCATCACATAAACTTTAAAATTAATCTATCATAGAAAAAATTTGCCTATGCATGCCACTACTTCATTACAAGACGAAAATGTCAAAAAAACTACTAACTAAGCATGGAGAAAACACATGGATTTATCATTGCAAATGTATTGAAATCATGCAACTATATTGCAATAATTTAAAGAAGATACAAAAGAAGACCAAGAATTATATTTATATAAGATTAACACCCTCCATACACAATAAATAACAATCTCTTACACTTCTCTGTAAAGTCCCAAAAGTCACCAAGTATCCAAATGAAACTTCACCACTTACACACACGCACACACTCACTCACACAAACTTTCCCGCTCCTTTCTTCTTCTCTTCCTCTTTACACTTTCTCCTCCTCCTTTCTAATGAAACTTCAAGCCCCAGTTAATATAACCATCAAAATCCCTAAGAGTCACTGCACCTTTTAAAATTTGTTCAAATACATTGAATATTAGGAAGAACCGATTATGAAACCTATGCACCAACCAACTAGAAGCTTAAATTAGCTTCCTGGCGCCTAAGTGTCAGATCCTAGTGCCACGGCATTGGGCTCTCTATTTTAATGTACAAGGTCTATCGCTTAGGTGCCAAAAGTTGGCGCCTTGGTGCTAGTTCAATTTTTGCTCCATTTTTTCTCCTTTTTCTCCAAACCTATATTTATTTTACCCGAATTAAAAACACACAAAATAACCTCCTTTAAAGTGCTATATCATTAAAAATGAACATAAAAAAAATATAAAAAAGAAGCACTTTTTTAATAGTGGCGCCCTCCACCTTTCCTCACATTCATTATCCGTTGTATCTGCAAGAAAAAACATTAAATTACATTTCCTTAAAGTGTAATCTCATCTCTAAAAGTTGCATAAATCATAAGGAATTATTAACATTCTTATCAACACATCACTATTTTACAAGACTAGTTTGACAAAGACTCAATGCTGATTTTTTAATTCTCCAAGCTTGAAATGTTAAAGTAGAAAAAGTAAGAGAGATAAGGAAGTATTTTTCAAGCAGCTCTTTTATCTTTCACTTGGTCCACATCTTTATAGTAGTCCACCTATTTATAGAATATACAGTCCTATGAATACTAATAACCCCTCTAGTTCATGTGCTCTAGCACATTTGGATCTCAAACAAGTATATGTGTTATATCAGTATAATCAAATTTTTAAGTCCAGAATATCAATTCGATAACGAGTGAGTGAATTAGACATAAGTGAAATTCTAGCTTATTAGGATTAGTTCGTAGCCTAGAATCTAGATTATGTTAAAGCTCCACAAACATACGCTATAAAAATGCAATCAAGTTTAGATGTTAAATCCTACATATATTCATCTTAACTTAATTGTATTGGTGATTATCAAGATAAAGAGTCACCCTCCCTTTCAATTAGATAAGTAGTGTGTAGAAATTGAATACATAGAATTGTAATTATTGCTAGTGACAAATAGGAGCACATCTCTTCTTTTCTCTCTCCTGAGTGCATAAAATAATTTGGTTAAACTGGTTTTAATCCCTTAAACATCAATTGGAACCCATCAAAGATTATTTTCTTATATTTTTGCAACACACTAGAGAACACTTTTTTTCTCCCTATAGTTCTATGTGAATACTCTAATCATTCCTCCATAGCTCCATGGAGTCATTATGGATCATAACATATTTTAAGTAATCATTAGGCTAGAATGAAAAGTAAATTAAGCATGGAAGAATACTCATCTAATTAGAGATTTAAAAATAATTCAAAAGGTGTCCTACACAACCAACTTTTTGATCCAAAGAGAAAGGAAAAAAGGAATATCACATAATGCTTGAAGGAAACAACACAAATCATCTTTTAAAACAATGCAAGTCCACTAAATTTTTGTTAAAAAGACACTATAATATGCAATAAAACAGAATACTTGGCTTTTTTCTTATATAAAGTTATGAAGACTCTGACCTGACTAGGAAGTACGTAAATTTTTAAGCTCCGAAAGATGGCAAAAAACTTGACTCAATTTATATTTAAGTGGCTACTATGCAAAATGTTATTTTATAAAATTTAGAATTTGATTTATATTTCACACGCTAGGGGTTGTACATAAGAATACATATTTTTTCAAGGAATATATAATTCTCTTTTAATACTACAATTAACTATCCCATAGAGAAGCGAGGTAAGAAATCCCTTACACTTATTCTAGTTTACAACTATCAGGCCTTACTTAGTTTGGAAGGTCGATTAAGATGGTATTTTATATAGCAACTACTCCTAAATTCAAATATTAAATGTAATGATAACAATTATTCCTAAATTAAAATATTAATTCTAATGATAATTTTCTAGATATAATGACAACTTTTTTAGATAAATTGGTTTGGAGAATTTTGAGATATTAAATACTACCCTTTGTGTGAAATGACGTAGATATTGTGAAGGAATGAAACGCTAAAAATATTATGTTTTTAGTGACAAATAGAAGCATACCTTATTCTTGACCCTCACCTGGTGCTTGCAAAGAACATTAGCTAACTTATGACTGATTCATTAACATTCGTTTCCACATAAGTGTTACCTAGCTTCTCACCTCAAAATGCCCCTAGCCTATGCCACCATGATTGTTGAATCACAGCATCAGGGTACTAAGCCATAAGCCAAATTGATAAGAATTTAGCCTGTCACTATAGATCAAACCAATTCTACGCCCATCAAAACTTATCTCCCTATTTCTTTGCACTCCCCTTTAGTGATTGCAATGGCTTTATCTAGAATGAAGTGTGGTATCCACTAGTTAGGTGAAATCACAACACTCACGGGTCATGTTTCGTAGCAGATTTTAACTTCACAAGTGATCAGTTTGCAAAGTCAATTAAGAGCCGGTGAAAATACCATCACATTTAAGAAAAGAAAATATCTAGGAAAATTTGAATTCTTGAACATGTGCCTATTTCATTGCAAAACAAAAGAAAAATGAAGATAATGGCAAAAGCAGCAAAAGGATTTATAGAATTAAGTAATAAATTATGTGCCAATAAGGAATATATGTCTACCTACCAATTTTCGAGTGTATAGGTCTGCTTAGTTTTCTATTAGTTTTATGTAGCTATCTGTCACCTAGAAGCATCTAAAGAAATAGATCATTAAATTAAATTTCTTTAAAAGTTACATTTCCACCTAAACTATTTTATTAGCCAACCGGTCAATGTGACTGCACTCAAGTTGTGAGATCACCACTCTCCCGAGTCTTAGTTCCACTTACAACAAATTTTAACTTAATCTTTTCTCACTTAAGTCATGTCAATGAAGTAAAGGAGATATTACTCATCACACAAAAATAAAAATAATTCTATCAGGAAATAATTTTCCAACACATGCCACTACTTCATATTAAAAGAAAAGAGTTAAAAAAATTACTTAGAAAGAATGGATAAAACACAACAAAAAACCTCATTTAAATAAAAAAAAACCACTAAAAAGTGTTAACAAAAATTACAAGGAAATGGAAAACTGAATATTTAGTTATTTTCCCTCCGAAAAAATCTCTCTAACAAAGTCTCGTGTCGATCCATGTGCCGCTCATACTTCCTTCCTCATATCTCTCAAAATTTTTTACCAATCTCTCTAGAAAATGAAGAAATTTGCATCTCCATAAAATCTCACCAAACTTCGAAATCAATTCATAATTTTTTTCTTTAGACTCCTATAATTACTTCCTAATTATTTGTCATGAGAGGCGCCAAGCCCCTCATTTTAAAGAGAGAAAACCCCCTCCTTTCTACAAGAGACACATCTTTTCATTCAAAAAACATACCCTTTCACTTAAAGAGACATATTTCTTCATTCAAATGCTTTTCAAAGTTTTTAGATTCATTGAATCACTCCATGGGGCGTGCAGGTTGTCCAGAAACTTCCAAAACAACCCAGAATGGCTTAAAATTGCTGAAAAGTCGTCAAATAACCATTCCATATGCTATAGCGCTAGTCCGGGGCACTATAGTGCCTATCTCTAGTGACGAAAGGAAAATATGTTGAGATTTTCATACCTCTTTTATACTTTTTTTAATGATATTACACTTTAAAGAAAGTTTTTTTTTATGTTTTGTTGCAGGAATGATGAATTAGGGTCAATGGAGCAAAAAGATGCAAAAAGGAGCGAATTTGGAGCAAAAAGGATCAAAATGTGGAGAATTGCACTAGGGCACCGACGAAGCCATCAAGGCCGCCGACGACAAGCTTTTCCCGAGGTTACAGGAAAATTTCTCCAGAAGACCGCCGACGGCAGGATCGACGATTATGTGACACGTACAATGGTTAAGGCCAGATTTTGGAGGGGTGCGTAAGCAACTCTTGGGAAAACTCATCCACATCTTTA
>NEWO01000394.1:589983-609695 GCA_003013225.1 Phalaenopsis aphrodite
ACGACGAGTTTTTCCCGAGGCTACAGGACAAAATTCTTCAGAAGTCCGCCGACGGCGCCCTTGAGGCTTTTGATAGCGAGCTCGGCGGTTATGCCTACTCACGCTTTGGATATGTTCAAAGTTTGAAGGGGTTCTTAGGCAACTCTTGGGAAAGCTCATCCACAACTTTAAGAGTCTATTTTGGCAGAAAATTGTAGAGCCTAGAAAGGGGGCCGACTCAAAATTGAAGTGTGAAACAAGTGTAGAGAGTTTAAATTGTGAGGAATTCTTCGAAAGATTGTAAGAGTGGAGGGAAAGTGAGAGATTTCTTCCTCATTGCTACTTCGAAGAGGAATTCTGTGTGTTGTAAGGAAAGGAAGAGATTCCGAGGAACTTAGAGGAGTGTTTTTGGGGAGAAATTAAAGTTAAGTTATTTACTTATTGTAGTTTGTATGACTTTGGTTTTATATTTGAATTTCGAGTTTTGTCGTGTTTTATCTGAGTAGTTTTCTCTATCTTTCTCCTTGTCTCGAGATTTGTGAAATGGTGATTTGAATTGGTGAAGCCATGAAAATGTTTAAGAAATTTTGATGATCTTTTCACTTCGATCTTAATTTACTTTCAATCTGGGCAATTGATTTGTTAAAATATGTTGAGTTTTACAACTAAAGGGAAGATTACATCCAAGATTCAGGGAGGTCAAAGCCCTTGGAAGTTAGGTGCAATAAATAAGGAAATAATATTATCGGGCGTAGAATTGGAGATTTTAGAGTGACAGATTAAAATCCCCAATTCAGTCCTATCGTTTGGGTGATGAAGTGTAGATGTTAGCCCTCAGGAGAGGGGAATATGGGAGCTCCGAAGTGAGAGCCGGTATCCTCCCAGCCTAGCGTCAAATTTAGTAGACAAGCGTAGGATTAGTCAATGTTCTTTATGCCTGGACCAAAGGGTAAAGAATAGGTATGCTCCTATTTGGCACAATATAATTTGAACTAATTCACTTTATCCACTCACTATAATTTCTTGACAAGGAGAAAGATGTTTTCTTATATATTGAATATCACATTTAAGTATCATTTGTTATTTAATAGTTATTAAAATTACATATTTATTTCAACTGCCTATTAGTGAAAGATAACAAAATTGAACTTCGTTGTTATGATTAAAGTATTGCTTTTCTAAAATCTTAGTTCACAGTTCTAAACTACTCCCTGTGGGATCGATATATAGGACTCCATTAGAGCCCTATATTACTTGAGCGATACGTATATTTGCGTTGATAAGTGTGACTTTACAATTAATAAATATTTATTACGTCCATATTTATCTTATATTTTTAAGCATATATAAAGTCGTGTTCAGCAGCTATAAAAGCCATTTGCATTTTCCTTATCCATCTTCCTATGTGTCAAGTGGGGTCCTCCTTATTTTGCAAAATCTTGATGGAAGTACTGGATTCAGCTTCAATAATTAAAGGCCCAGAATTACATTGGACTGCAATATTAATAGACCAATAAATTGCAATCATTTCAGCTTCTAATTCATCCAATGCTCAAGTTGGTGAGGAGAAATGAAGGACATATTGCCTTAGAGGGTTTTTGAAAACCTACCATCAGTATTTGCTTTCATCTAACCATCAGTATTTGCTTTCATCCAACCATCACGAGGAGGAACCCACTCAATCAGTGAGAGCTTGAAACTATACTGGTTATCCCCTTAAGGTACCCAATGTTTGAAGATATCGGGAAATTATGATATTTAATGATTTTCTATAAGTAGGATGTACAGTGAGCGGTAAAAACTTTAGAAACCGGTGGGGAATCTTAAAATTTAACTTGATTCCTACACATCTAGATAAACTAAGCAACTACACATGGGATAACCTGTAACTTAACCTGTTGCCACTCTTTCCAGCAGCTGTAGAATTGTTCTAGCTAAGATTGAGTGTATCAGTTTTTAGTTTTGTAAGAAAATCATTCCAGACTTTTTGGGAGAAACTGCATTTAAAGAAGAGGTGATCAAGAGTCTCCTCCTCCTCATGACACAGAAAACAATATGAAGGTCCCCTCAGCCCTTTCATTTTTAGGATATCATCAGTCGGGAGTACGAATTGCCACAGTCTGCAGCTGAAGAAAGACATGGATGGAGTCAACTAATTCTCTCAAATATCAGTTCCCCATTGAATAGAAGACCATTGATAGAATGTTTGATAGATATAAGAAGCAACTTTCTGGGAAGGGGATTTTTTAGTAACAATTTTATCTTTTTGTCCATAAAAGATTAGTGTTTGTTGAACAAGTTACAGCTGCTCATTATTCAGAATATTAACAGCAGTGTGGAATTCCACTGATTTTCAGACCAGTAATCTTTAACCAGTTTATGAAAATTTGGGTTAGAGGTTGAGCACCTAATTTTCTCACCATTCCAAGTCGACCTGTTGAACCAGAAATTTAGTTGATCTTCCTCAAACCCCCAGATGAATGTCTCCTCAGCTTGCTCTCTAACTTCCAATAATTTGCCCCAAAGTCTAGAATCCCCTAGCTTTTTGTTAGCTAGACTTGATTGTGCAGATCTACAATAATTCCCCTTCATGAACATTGCACAAAGACTATCATGTGCTCCTAATTTAATCCAAAGTTTGCATATATTAATGAAGCTCATGTGATGAAAATCTTTAAATCCCAAGCCTCCAGCAAATTATGATTTACATAACCTTTGCCAGGGAAGCCAATGTACTTGTTTCTTCTATCCAACCCATAAAAACTTATTAAAGATTTCCCCCAACAGTTGCTGAGTTCCTTTCTTCATGGTAAACATTTTTAGAGCATATGATGGAAGAGCAGTGAGAACACTTTTGAGCAGAATAATCCTCTCTCCATTGGATAGGAATGAATTGGTCCAACATTGAAATTGGTTTTTAATCAATGACTTCATTGAACTGTATCTCCTTGGTTCTGCCCTTAAGCAGATGAACACCCAGATACTTGCTAGGCAAAGATGACAAGGTAAAACTAGTATAGCTAGACATCTAATGTTTTAACTATTGAGACTTGTTAGTGCTAGCAAAAAATTTGCATTTTGGTATATTTAGTTCCATATCTGAGGTGAGATGGAAATGCATAAGGGCCTTATTCAACATTTTGGTAGCATTCTTAGTGGCCTTGGAAAATACAATCACATCATCTGCATGAGTCAGATGGCTGATACAAACATTTGATCTATGCTAAAAAGACAAATGAGGAGATATTGAGAACATTTGATTCATTAGCCTGGAGAAATAATCCATAGCATAAATAAAAATTATAGGAGACAAAGGGTCCCCTTGTTTGATCCCTTAAGATGCAGAAAAGAAGCCATGACAGGAACCATTAATAAGCACAGAGTGGTTATTGCAAAGAAGCCATCATCTAATTAGCAATATGAATCCCTCAGTAAAGTCCCTAGCAGCCAGAGTATCCAAGATGAAATTCCAGTTGATAGTGGTATAAGCCTTCTTGATATCTAATTTCTAGATAACATTATCTCCCCTAATTTTCTTGTCCAAATCTAGCAACATCTCTTGAGCAAGCAATATGTTTTCAGTTATGGATCTTCCTTTAACAAAGGCAGTCTGGTTAGAGCAAATAAATTGTTGAAGCTGTGGATGAATTTTGAAGACCAGTACTTTGCTTATTACCTTAGTAATAACATTAGTTAAACTAATGAGCCTGAAAATCTCCCCAATTTTTTCTGATCTAGTTCTTAAGAATCAAAGGAATAGTTAAGGAGGTAAAGTATCTAGGTGGATCAATTCCTCTGAAAAATTCTTGCACAGCTGAAATGACGTCTTCCTTAACCACAAGCCAAGAACTTTTATTAAACTTTGCAGTGAAGCCATCTGGCTCTGCAGTTTTGTGATAATCAATAGAATCAAGAGCAGCTCTAATTTCCATTTCAGAGGGGATTTGATCTAATGTGAGCCAACTAACATAATTAGTACAATCAACAAATAAATTAGCATCAACATTGGTTCTAGTTGAAGGCTGTGAATTAAAAAGTTGTTGAAAAAACTTGATAGCATCTTGAGCGATGTCATCAGCCTCAATTAATCTCTTCCCTTCAGAGTTATTAATCTATAGAATCATATTGCATTTACTCCTGCAATTAATGCAAGCATGATAGAAACTAGAATTTCTGTCCTCCTCAATGAACTTAGTAATAGCGGCTTTCTTTTTCAAAAAGGCTTCATTATATGTGATGTGTGCAAGAAACTCTTCATTAGCTTTATGTAGATCCCTCTCAGATTTTAAGCCCTTTTGGAAATCGTCTTCTGTACTGATCACCTGATTCTAAGCAGATTTTAAGTTCTCGTTAACATTTCCAAAAGTATTTCAATTCCAATTCTTTAAGTGGGTGGCCACCTTCTTTTGTAATTTCCACAGATTCAACCAGGGCCCATAATCTTCATTGATGATCCAAGCATTTGTAACTTCCTTGATGAATTTAGGATGAAGAGTCCACATGTTCTGAAATGTGAAGGGAGAACCACCAGACTTCACAGCATTTTGAATAGAGCAAAGAAGGGGTCTATGGTCTAACCCATACATGACAACATGAGTGATGATTGTATATGGGAAGGTTTGAAGCCACTTAGAGTTTCCCAACATTCTATCAAGTCTTTCCCACAAGACACCCCTTCTCCAAGTAAATTTAGGACCATGGAAACCCAAATCAAATAACTAAGCATCCATAAGGAATTCATTGAACCTAATCATAGTAGATTGTGATGGAGGCCTCCCTCCTTTCTTTTCATCAGGTGAAGTATAACAATTGAAGTCCCCCCAACAATCCAAAATGAGTTTATGGACTGGCTGATGTTGAAAAGCTCCATCCACAGTAGCTCTTGATTCCTTGAAAGACAACTGGCATAAACAAAAGTGGCAAACCCCACCTAAGCTCCTTTTGTAAATTTAATATGTAAATATTGGGGACTATTTAGTACAACATTCCACTATAATTCGGTTCTAAACCAGATCTTATTATTGAATTTAGCAAAGTGAGAAAATTTGGGAAATTTTCTGATAATATTAGTAGAGTTCTTAGAAACCATAGTTTCCAAAAGAGAAAAGCACCATATTTTATGAGTTTTCACAAGATGTAACAACCTTATGAAAGATTTGGGGTGTTCAAAACCCCTAATATTCCAACATATAAACTTAATCATTGTGAAAGGGAGAACTCTTTCAAAGAGGGAGCTTCGTGTTTTCAAAGGGGGAGCTTCGTGCATCAGCTTTTGTTCCATCTTCCCCTTCTTTTTCCTATTATTACTTGGAACTTGCCATTCTTCAGTAAGCACTTTAGCTAATAATTCCACTATGGAATTATTTACTTTGTGTGGATTGATATCAAGTTTACTTCTTTCAATGTCTCCATGCCTGGCATCGACCACCCGCTCATGAACACTAAGAGCAGAAGTATCTTTTTTTCAGTGACCTCCTCCAGAATACTTGGTAGCTTAGGAAAGACTTCCACTTCAAGTTCTATGTTGACTTCAATAACTTCCTGTTCATTGGCTTTTCTTTTGTCCTTTCCCAAAGGTATACCCTCCCTGAGTAGGCATATCTTGAGGAGTTGTTTTGCTAGATAGTGGATGAAGCATATAGCATTTTTTCACAATATGCCCAAACATCCTGCAATGAAGGAAAGATAATGGTTTTAGCTCCATAATAATGCTTTGCCAAAACCCTTCCTCAAGAGTTCCAATCAAAATTCTCTTTATTTCTGGCAATGTTATATCTCTTTGCACCAACACTCTTGTACCAGCTGGTCTAGCAAAATTGTAGGTTGGAGCATCTACTTTTAAAGGGCAGCCAAGTACCCTTCCAATGTTAAACTAAACGTTTTGATGATAATATTGAATAAGGAGATTAGGAAATTTAGACCAAATTGGCACAATTGGGGGTTCTTTGCTTGGATCAAATTTAGGTGTCCATTTTAATAATTTAATTGGGGTTCCAGCAATTAACAGAGTTTGTTTGGCAAAACATTTAGCATAATTCTCTGCATTAGACATTTTGATTAATATATGTCTTCCATCCATTAACCCTAGCTGCCAAGCACCAGTGAGTTGGAGATCCTCAAAGAATTTCTTAACATAATCCATTTTTGGATGGCTAAACTGAAACTTGTCTATTAAGGTGAACTTTATTGATTCATTCAGAGTTTGCATCTTCCCAGGAGTAAATAAAACTACAGGTTCACCCTCTTTGATTTCAAAAGGAGAAATATATGGGCAGGAACCCTTGCCAACTGCAGCATCATGCAGAACTTAAGGAAAAACCAGATGTTCAAAACTTTTAGGCAAATCTTGCCCTTTTCCAACCACTCCAACATAAGTGGCTTGGGCCCACTGAGCATTTACTTCCATATTAAACGAACAAAAATCCATTAATACAGCTTCAACACTCACAAAGAAGAGAAGGTTTAGGAAAAAAATCCCAGTGCCAAAGAGACAACACACAACTCCACCCAATGGAACTGTAACCAGTCGAACAAAGAGAATTCAGCAGAAACATGAACATAGAGAACACCAACCTACCTTCTGCAGCCCACCACCTACCTTCTCCACCCAACAATCTAGGGAAGAACAGTTATTCTAACCCTTTAGCCGCCACGGAGAAGCCATTAGAGGCTAATCCCTAGCGAGCATTCGCTACCTTCAAAGCCTCTATATATATATATATATATATGTGTGTGTGTGTGTGTGTGTGTGTGGTTATAAAAAAGATGAAGGTGTTAGCGGCTGGTGCTCTTCGAGGGTTTTGGGGGAGATGAGGCTCCCTAGAATTTGGAGGCTTGGCGAGATCAGGGAGGGACAAGTTCTTGCTCACTAATCATTCGGGTGCTCTTTTGGAGGTTAGTTTTTGAATTTTCCTGCTTCCCGGGTTGGAAGGTTTTAAATGGGTATTGTTCCATTGGAACTTGACCTCAGGTCTCTTGTTGGGGTGAAGAGTTCTTTCCCATGGCTTTTCCTATTAATGTTGAAACTGATGTGTAATGGGCAAAGGCCACCTATGCTGGGCTGGTGGGAAAAAGTAGTGACTCCCGAGGGGGCCCTAATTTACTGGTGTTCCCAAAAGCCTTCCATAACACAATGGCTGGTAATGGAACTTCTCATTGTATCCACCCTGTGGGGCTGAGGGAGGGAGAAACTGTTGCTTACTTTATTGCAGAAGAACTTAATGACCTAATTAAGGAAGTTAAATTCACTCTTATTGGGAAATTTAGTTTGGGTCGCCCAAAAATGGATTTAGTAAGAAACTATTTTGATTCACTGCATTTTATTTGCAATTTGAAGTTGGGATTGCTAGATGGAAGACATTTTCTCATTTAACTAACCACTGAAGAAAATTATGATGCGGTTTTTACCAAGTAGTCCATAGCAATAGGGGGGACTGAGATGAAAATCATCAACTGGAACCCTGAGTTTTATGCTAGCAAGAAACCATATATGGTTCCTATATGGTTCAAGTTTCCAGGACTGCCATTGCATCTATTTAAGCTGAATGATCTGTTTAATATTGGGTGTGCAATTGAAACCCCTTCGAAGGTTGATGCCCATACATATAATAAAGCTAGGCCTGCTAGTGCAAGAATACTAATTGAAAGGGACATAACCCTCCCTGAAATGAAAAGGATATGGATCGGCAACGACACTCAAGGATTTTGGCAAGAGGCGGTCATGGAATAAAAGTCATACTATTGTGAGCATTGTAGGATGTTTGGTCATACTAAGGAAAGGTGTTATAGACTCCATTCCCCATAGAGAAGAACACAACAGTTTTAACCCAAGGAGGTTGCTGAAAAGAAAAATCACACTATTTCAGTAAGAGGAAATGAGATGGAAAGACAGGAACCAACTCAATTATTTGCTAATGAGGAAATTACCTCATAAGAATGCAAGCAAGGAGAACAAAATGAAAAGAAAAATACCCCACAAAATTCAGAAAAATAAGTTGTTGAGAAATAAATTCCTTTCCAACCCCAGCATCATGCTGGAGTGAAAACAACAAGGCTCTAACAAACTTGAAACTATATTCAGAGAAGGGAATGGAAAAGGAGGGGGACACAAACACCATCTCAAAGATAATGGAAGACAACAACATGCTATTGGAGACAAATTGGAAACAACTAAGAAAGAAGAAAAAGAAGAGAACAAAAATGGAAGATTAGAAAACAATGGAGGTTCAAGGGACATAATCTGCCTCAGTTTTTTAGTGTTGCTATAGTAATATTCTCACCCAAATCCTCTGTGAGAGATAAATGAAGCAAGTATAGAAATATAAGTTTAACTAATGTTATTAGCAAGATCATCAACAAAATCTTAGTAATAAGGATCCAACTAGTACTTTAGTTCCTTGTTAGTCAAAAACAAGTTGCATTTGTGAAGCATTAGTGACAATATATAGATTGTACAAGAGCTACTGCTGGACATTGAGAAACCTTTCAGGGGGGCAACATGATATACAAGTTGGACCTACAAAAGCCTTATGATATGGTAAATTAGGATTTCATAATGGAAATTCTAAGGGCCAAAGGTTTCACTGACAATTCTTTTATGATTATAAAAAGATGGCTAAAGGGCAATGCTAATTTAGTGCTTGTTAATGGGAAGACTAATGGGTTTTTCAAGGCAACCAGAGGGCTGAAATAAGGAGACCCCCTTTCACCAGTCATGTTTATTATGGTTTTGGATTACCTATCCAAGCTGATTGAGAAAATTGATAACAGGAAGAGCCACTACATATATCACAACAAAGCAAAAATGGACATAAGCCATCTCGTTTATGTTGATGATATCCTAATCTTCTCTAGAGCTAATAAGGCACGTACATGAATGCCTTAAGAAGTTCCAACAAACTTTAGGCCTGATGATCAAAAAGGAGAAAAGTCACATTTTGTTCAACAAAAAAACTCCTACAGCCTGTAGACACTGGACCATGGACCTTACTGGCTTTTCTTCCATGGAAAGCACTTTTAAATATCTAGGAATTCATCTAACCAAGGGAAGAACCAAACAAATGCAGTTTGATGAGATTGTGGATAGAACAAATTCTACACTACAAAGTTGGGAAAGCTCTTTATTATCTAATGGGGGCAGAATCACATTACTAAAGAGCATCCTCACCGCTTTCCCTATGTACATCCTTCAAGTGGCAATCATGAAAAGAAGCACACAATTGTTTCTAGAAAGAAATTTCAATAGGTTTTTGTGGATAGGACAAAGGAAACAAATGATGTGGGCTAGTTGGCAGAAGGTTACTAAACCTTTTTACGCAGGTGGACTTAAATTTAGAGGCTTCCAACAGTTAGAGCAAATAAACATCAGCAGATTATGTTAAAATTCAAACAAAAGGACAATCTTTAGGCTGAATTTATGCATGCAAAGTACTGCAGGAATGACCATCTCAACTTGGTGACAAGAAAGATGGGGGATTCTATAATTAGGGGGCAAATGCTAAAATTAAAAGACAAGGCTAAAAAATTATACATTTGGGAGCTGGGACAAAGAAGCATCAGCATCTGACAGGATAATTGGTGTCCTGAAGAGTCCAAGGAACCTCTGAGGGAATGTAAGGAGAGCAACTTGCTAGTGAAGGAGTGTTGGAATGAGCAATCTTGGTCTGTGGACTTTATGCAGAACATACTGAAGAATGATTTTATGGACCTAGTGTCTACAGTACAATTTGACAGGTCCAAAACTGATAAGGTGGCCCTTATTTCAAACTCAAATAAAAGCATTTCAAAATCCATAAATAAAAAACTGTATCAGTGGGATACCAGCCCCAGAAGTGAACTATTGTGGAGCAAATTCTTAACCCCATCAATGTCTTTTTTTAATTAGAGAGTGCTGAAAAATCTGATACCTACTGGTGACATTCTGAAATTAAAAGGGTTGAAAGGTCCCTCTATGTGTGTACTATGCAGAAAGGATATAGAATCAACAAATCACTTATTTTTCAGCTGTAGCTTTTCTGGGAAGGTGTGGAGCTCCCTGCAACCTTCTATTCATGTCAACATTATAATCCTAGGCTGGAGCAACATGGAAGAGAGCATGGCAGAATGACATAAATGAAGTTAAGTTCCATCCCACTCGACATTGCTTGGTTCATATGGACTTCTAGAAATCAGAGCACACATGAGAATGTGGAGGCGAACACTACTAAGGTAGTGATAAACTGTCTGGCTTACATCAGGAAACAGATACAGTGGAAAAATCTCAACAATATCTTGCATATCAATAGAAATGAGGAAAAAAACTACAAAATTACTAAGGTCATATGGGAGAAACTGAAGCACCCCTTCGTAAAAGTAAACACAGATGGCAGATTCTCCCCCAACAAGGCTGGTATTCGAGGAGTCTTAAGAGATCACCAGGACAAATGCATTCTCAGCTTTCAAGCACCCATATATGCAAGAGATGCTATAAAGGCAGAGACCATAGCACTGTATTGGGCTATCAAAATTACTAAAAAAAATAGGTGGAAATATTTAATTATTGAGATGGATTCCTCTCAACTGGTGGATTACATTACTGCAAGCACAACTCCCCCATGGCATATACAACAGTGGCTCATCAAGCTGAAACAACTAAGGGTCTGTTTGGGACAGCTACAGCTTATTCAGCTTCTGATGATAAGCAGCTTATCCTGATAATCTGCTGATGAGCAGCTGATTCGGATAAGCTGTCTGACTGTTTCGTTGGCGCTTATGGAAAACAGCTGATTGTGAAAAATTGACCCTTTTGCCCCTGTTCTGAATAAGCAGTTTAGCTGTTTGGTTAGTGTATTTTGTAAACAGCTTATTTGAATTTTTTTTATTAAATGTATAATCTGTGTAACAAAATCTGTTCTTTTCTCAACAAAATGAAAGATAACTGTTCAGACAAGAAAATACCAAAAATTTGTTTTATATTCATATAACTAAAACATATATGATCACATCAAACAAATATGTTACACATACAAAAGTCAAACACATATATACATACTACTACAAAGTATAATAAGAGCCCATAAAAAAGAAAAAATAACATGTTAAAATGATAAGTAGAAATATGATAATGTTGACTTTATAATGTAGCAGCATATCATGACCCATGCCACCTGCATCTGACACTCCAAAACCCTGAGAAAACCTGTCTGACTGCGATATTGTAGAAAAAGAAGAACTCAAAACACATGTGGTGTTCTCCTGTTGTGGCACTATTGAACTCCTAGTAGTTTTGTCCAATTGGGAGCACGTAGAAATAGTTCGACTGTCGACCCTCCTGAAGAATTTGCAGTCGTCCGGTCCTTGTCCCCACCGCGGGCACCAGTAGAATTGCCGTCCGTAACTATGTGTCTGTCGTGATGTGAAAAGCAATGACGTTAGCCCACATCGGCACATCATTTGCCCTGACTTCCATGAATATCTCAAGCTCATTGTCCTGCAATTATGTTAAAAAGTGTTAATCAGTCAAAAACTTGAGGGAATACAAAAAAAACTTAACATACCAAATTGTGAAAGCAATTGTTGCAACAGAGTTTTTTGGCCACTTGCATCTAAGACCACTTTTATTAACTTCATAAGAGTAACAGAATATCATTTTAAGTTCATATAACAATCTGAAACATTAATATTTACAAAAATATTAATATTGCATAGGAGCATCGAAACACTAATATAGGGTGATTACATATTAATGTTTAGGATATTGTACAGTGCTTCAACATAGAGTAAAAATGGCTTTTTTTTCACAATAAAAAAGACACTCTTGATGTACTTATTGAAACGAGAAAATGTTGATGTGAACCAGCTGGAACAACACTAGGCAAAAGAAAGATGGCAGGAGAACAATGATCATCCTATGGAAAAGAAACCATATCAATAAAATTTAAACCATCCAAAATGTCGACCAACATTGAATCCAACATACCCTAATTTCAACCCCAATGGGTCATACCATAGTAGCGGTTGCCATCCAAGCTACATACATAGCAAGGGGCCATCCAAGCTACATACAAATTGCTTACAAATTTTAGATGCTTCCATAACCATACCATAGTGTCGTGACATTTTGTAGTGCATGATATTAGAACAAAGAATAAAGTGCAATGCAATAAGAATATTACAAAAGGAAGGCACAATAAAATAGAACTGCTTCCAGGTATGGGTTACATAAAAAAAAACACCCAATTTGCTATATATGATGAGGTTTGAACACAAATTTATACTCCCAGCTTCTCAAAGTTCATCCAATACTAAAACTGTATAAGATTTGCAAACATACAGTTCCATCTTCTACAGCTGAAGTACCAGCTAATGAAGTTATATAAGAAACATGGCTTCAGTGTACATACCAATGCAATAAGATTACAACCATGACATAAATTTGAACCTTTCCTTTCAAAAAGCATGGCTGTTGCCACCGTTAATGAATGTATCAACTCCTTATTACCAACTACAGTGTACATACCAATGCAATAAGATCACAAACATGGGATAATTTTGAACCTTTCCTTTCATAAGGAGACCAGATAAGTAATATTGAACTTCATTAATAACATCAGTATACAAACTAACCAATATAATCCAAAGAATTTGGAACCATTCAATGGGTTAAATCACTTCACCATGATGAAATAATTATCTGTACAATGCCAAACAAAACCCCATTTGAGCCCACATGAAATCAGAGCAAAGACCAAAGAATATTGCTATGTGTTTGACAAATGAATCATCATACTTGCCATTGAGGATTCCTTGGCTTAAAGACCAATGGAAAAAGACAGCAAAGAGTTGCATGAGCAAGAATTTTCTCCTAAAAACACTAGAAAAAAATCAGTTTTATATCAACAGATGCATACATTTCTCATCTAACCAAGCTATATAAAGCAACCATATAAACATTTCCAAGCTATATAAGAACTTCCATGTATCCAAGCTATATAAGAACTTCCATGTATCGAAGCTATATAAAGATTTTGAAGATGGAAAGCACGGTTGCAGCCACCATCACTCAATGAATGTCAAACTTCTGATTACCCACTGCATCATCAAAAAAATAGATGGCACAATTGTTGCTGTAATTATTTAAGCTCTCCTAAAGTGCAAAATTTTTTGAATACAGGACGATAGAGAACAAAGGTTGGACAAATACAACAATTTTCCAAGGATGTGTGTTTTGTATATGTAAAGCAGGCCAGAGAAAACCCACAGACAGCAGCACAAAACAAGTCTCAATTGAACATTACTGCAGCACAAAACATCCCCAAATTTAATAAAGCCAAATATAGGCACCTCGCATATTTTAGGATTTCGTACAAGTACCAATTTCTCAGCCTTCCAATATATAGTTAAAGGGACATAAATGCAAACACTGAAGTTTGCCTTCCATACATAACCATACCATAGTAGCGGTTGCCCTTAACGTATAGGGCTATCCAAGCTACATACATAGCATTATAAAGTGAATTTCCAACTCCTTTCAGAAACCCAGATTATAAATAAATTTCCATTCATAAGGTAAATACATAGCATTATAACTATTCATATCCATGGTACTTTACAAAAAAATTTTCCATTTTTAGTTCTTAAAAGAAATAACCAAGTATCCACATGTGTAGCTGACCAAATCAAGCCACATTTTTATGCCCAAGCCACAAATACATATCCAAGCTGCTTTCTCGCGACAAACATATTTGGAGAGGGGGAGAGGAAGATTGATAGACATAACACTCAATTCATATGTCTAAAATTTCATACAAATGAATGACAGCATGAGTGGTAGCATACAGATAACTAAAATTAAACAGTGTGCCCCAAGCAATCTGAAGCCATGACCACCATATAATTCCAGCATATTGAAAGGCAACCAATTCTAAAAATTATAGTCATTCTCCTGCAACATAAATTGTTAATTTTACATATTCCAACGTACATAAAATAATCAAATGAATCCATCAAATCAAGAAAAAAATATAGACGATGCAACGAACAACAATTCTGTGGATGACAAATAAATCCCTAAACAGCTATAATGAACTGACCATTCTTAATATTTTTTGGATGTCAGGATAGATTAGAAAAATCATAAATCCATTAATATTTCAATTTACACCAATTTGTGCTGCTTGCTGCTAGGTAATTTCAACACTCAGAAGGGTCGATCAACAGATATTTTAAGATTAGTCTTAACAAATTAGTTCGAATGCCAAATATTATAAAACGTAAAGATCGTATTTTGGAGCATGCACCAAAACAATCTCACAACACAACGTCATTCTTCAATATATTGATTGTTAAACATGAATTGTCCTCATGAACATCTTAAAACATAATTATTTCAAATTCACGAAAAAAGCATCACATTCATTAGAGATTTACATGCATACTACAGCTTCTAGGCAACAATTAAGTTATATTGTTTAGATTTAAGCCAACCAAATCTTTCTTATTTCATGATTAAGATTTTAATCATAAATGCTGAAGGCATCAGGATTTCTCACAAGCAGATCCCAAGTACAACCAAAAAAAAGAACACTAAAGGAAAACTAAGAAACACATCATTTTAATCTTTAACCTGAAGTAAGATGTTCAGGATTAGAGCCATATGATTAATATTTTAACAATAAATGCTACGGGCATCAGGATATCAGGATTTCTCACAAGCAAATCCCAAGTACTATCTTAACAATGTACACTAAAGAGAAACTAGATCACACATCAGCGTAAAAATCCATTAAAACCTCCTCATTTACACAAAGCTAATTAATTATGAATTGGAATATACTTTTTTCTTAAAAAACACCATATAATTCCAACATATTGAAAGGCAACCATTTCAACCATAACTGAAATATTGATTTTTATCAACTTTTCATCTACAACGTATGTTTAATATGATGAAAAGAATTAAACATAAATGAAAGACATAATATGTAATGCAATCTAAATGCCTTGGCTTATTTCATTTGTTATTTGCTCTCTCAAACCTGCCATCTCTGAAGCGCCTTCACCATCTAGTGTTTGTGCCTCAAATGAATCTATATCAATTTGTGGGATAGAACGTCCAACGTGGTATTCAAATGCCTCAGGTGGTATTTTCATTGAATCCTCTTCTATAACAGAAAACTCTGCATCTGTCCTGGAATGATGTCGTCTAATGAAGTTGTGTAGTGCCATTGTTGCCACTACAATCTGGACTTGTTTTGTAAATGGATAAGTTGGCATATCACGTAGAATTACCCATTTCTTCTTCCAAACCCCGAACGATCTCTCGATCACACCACGCAAGGATGAATGTCTTTTGTTAAAAATTTCTTTATTACCTCGTGCAACCCCGCTCGATCTCTCGAAATCAGGTATATGATATTTTGTATCTGGATATGCTTCAAATAGCCCTTTTGCAAAGGATACCCGTCATCCACTAAGTAGTACTTACCTAAGCAATGTTTTTTTTTCATTAAGAAATTTTCAAGTAATAAGAATGGTCAAAAGCGCAGCATTATCATACCTGGTGGTGGATAAGGAAAACCATATTTTATGTTGCTAGTAGCAAACTTGAAAACGCGACTATCGTGTGCACTACCTTCCCATCCAGCCATCACATATGTAAAACACATATTAAAATCGCAAACAACCATTACATTTTGTGTTGGTGATTCGCATCATCCAATGTACGCAACTTTCTCTTTACCAGAAAGACGTGCGTCGACATGTGTTCCGTCAATAGCTCTGATACAATCCTAATATGAATGAATTAATCATTAATAAAATCATATGTGTGAAATTTTATTAACTAACATTTAAATATGGGAAGCACCTTAAAGAACGACATATAACGAGGGTCATTCGCAATATGTGTGGGGATGGACTGGAATGTTGGATCCTCTGGTTTGACTATTTGATGGGCTAGATTCACAAGTGCAATCAACCCAGCTGAGAAATACCTGCTTATGGTTTCAGAGGAATGTTGAAACCGTTCCATCGCTCCTCTCATCGATTCATTCTGGCCAAAATGTAGAGTGTTATTGCCAACACCTCTCTAGATGTTGTTCTTAATGTCCTTGAAGTCCATGGAGGGTCCGAAGTTCATTTAGGAGGTCAAGAAAAATGGCTTTTGTCATACAAAACATATTTGCAAAACGTATCGAGTGACCATGTAATAACTCTCCGATCCATCTATCTCCAATATTGTTGGACGTCATGCATGGGTTTCGATCTACATATGTGTTGTAGTAATTGTATAACAACGTAAAGGTGAGAGTAACAATGTGGATTTGATTAATTTGCCCTTCCTCCATAATACAAAATCTGGAAGGAAAGTAGACTTTTAGACTAGATACCAAATAGTGATGTAATATCAGAAAACATATAAAAAAGGACAATAGAACAGAAAGAGTATGTGCATATGTAAACATCCAAGTTTGATATGTAGCTAACAAATTCAAGGATGAAAGAAATACAATGTGCAGAACGAGTTCATCACATAAATACAAAAAAAGACAGAAAGAGTCCATCAAACAAATAGTCAATGAAGTTACATAAATGGCATTCAATCTTTCATAAAAGAGCGCAAGTAAGGAAGACAAAATTCTGCGTCTAAAGTCTCAAAGAACTATCTCCGGGTAGAGTTCCCTAGAAACTTCAAGTACTTAACATACATATCCTGGTCTTCCTTAATGTCAGGATATGTGTTAAGGATCTTAACACACTCATGGATTGTGTTGTCCTTCGCAATTTTGGAATTATTTTTGGAAATTTCAATCAATGTCTCAATAGAACCTCTAACAAATGCAAAACCTTTTTTATTTTTTATAGGACGGGGGCACTTTGTTCCCCCACTAGATTGGGTATCCGTGTGGATTTGGCTGGGACCTTCTCTTGAATCACCTATATGCTCGGTCTCTATATCCTAAGTTAGGTTTGCAACACCCTGCTCATTAGGGGTGAAAAAATGAGTTCCTGTTGCTACAACACCAGTAAACATGCCATCCAACTTCTCCTCCAAAGCTGGTTCAATTCCATTAAATTTGAATTTTTTTGCCACTGGCACAACATGTAATAAAAAAAACAAGCTAATCAATATTCAAAAAATATGTCTCTAAAATTTAATTGAAATAGTGACGTTCTTACCGCTAACTTTTCTGCCCACCATTCCTCAGGTGCATCAATTGTGCGTTTTGCTGGATCTCATCCCAATCCAGTTGATCCCCTTTTAAGCTCTTTCCAATGTTTCCAGTCCTTCTTTAATTGATCCCATTTGTTCTTTAGTTTCATCCTATCGTAATCTCTTCCAGTTATTTCTTTGAATTTAATAATGATATTATGCCAACCTTCTTTATTAAAAAAAGTTGTGGGTCGATTTCCCAATTCGACTTCCCTCACGCATAGATCACAAAAAATATTAGTAGTCTCTCTATCCCACATAGCCGATGAACCAGAGTGATTAGATTTACTCATCTTTTACTGTCATATCAATGGATGGTTAGATAGCATCATGAATGAAAATGAGACACTGAAGATATGCAATACCATATGTATAACCATTTTATGCATATGGCATTATGAATGAAAATGAAGGACCATAGACCATAAAACATATTTTATTCATCCAACTTTCTAATTCAAAACCAACAACCCAAGTGGCATCATCATAGATTGTTAAAAAACATACTTGGAAAACCTGCTTCAACAATACTGTATTGGAACTACCATAATAGGATAAACAATTTTCTTTCGTACAAGTAAAGATAGGGATCTCATCAAAGCAAAAAAAGTTGAGTCACATATTAGTAACACCTTCATTGAAGTAAACATGCTTATCACCATCTTGGTAATAGAATATTCATTGAACCAGTGCAAAGTATTTGCATAACCATAACGTGAGAGCTCTAAAATAATTCCAAAGGACAGATCAAGATTCAACAGAAGGTGAATTTGGCATCACTGTCTACCCTCTACTTGCATGCTTCTATTGTGGCATCAATAGAGATTAATATCATAGATAGTTAAAATTAGCCTTAAATACATTTACCAACAATCAATCACCAAAGTTAGTAGATATTATTGGCTATCAACAACCTATTGCTTGCAAATTAGATTGAAACAATGATAATTGACATCTAACATGTAAGAAATAAAAATTAAATTTTCAAAAAAAAAAGTTTGCAAAGATTGAGATGGCTTTGATTCTCTTATAACCCTCCAATTGAGTTGATCAATGCTTCTTTTTCTTTCTCTAATTTAATCAATCTACAGCCTTTTGATAATTGCATGCTTTGAACTCTATTATTGCCTCATGTTTAAGTACAACTAATCTCACTTTCTTAATTATGCTAAGAAATTCTCTTAATTAGGGGATTGATGCATGATTCGTTGTTAAGCCAACTTCTTCTTTTTTATGACCGAGGAAATTTTATATTTGGATACTACAAGCTTTTTTATTTTCATTTTCAGCCTTCATTCGATATGCATAGTAAATGGTTGGCTTTATATAATTGTATAAAATAAAAGTATCATAATTCAAATCAAATGTTAGACAACACACATGGAGAGTATACGTATATTGAAAAATTCTTTAACATCATGGGCATTCACAGGCATATGGCCCAATTCATATGTTTTTACAAATCTAACCACTAAACTATTTCTTAACGATATCCCTGCATAAAAAATAAACAAATTACTATATTAAAAGTGATTTTCTCTAAAATGACAGATGAAATCCAATGTATCTATAACTTTTTTTCAAACAAGCCTCAACAAATACCCTCAAAGAATCAAATCGCAGGGAACAAAACATTGCATCAATATCATCTACCCTCAAGAAATACCCTAAAAGAATCAGTAGCTTTGAATAGTATGGAGACCATATGAACAAAAAATAAAAAAGAAAATTTTTTATTAATACGAATATACACTGTTTGACGAAAGTTTGGGATGAGGAATGAAGAAGAGAACTGCCTTGATGCTTCAAACATATCACAGAAATAGTGGATCTATATTTGTACCAGCGGTACTTGCATATTCAGAATAGATCTAGGTTTTAGCCACCTAAACACTTCCAAACAGATGGATCAATTCTTGCTAAAATCTTAGATCTCTTGGCGAAATAGGGGAAAGAAGGAAGGAGCCGAGCGAGGAAAAAGTTTTGTTACCTGCGGAGGAGCGACGAAAGCGAGATCGACGCCAAATGTTCAAAGGAAGGTTGGCTGCTGGCTTAGGAGAGTAGCGAAAAAAAATATGGAGCCCAAATGCGGATCGCAAGGATATACCCGCGATCCGCGTGTAATATAACTTAAAATAGATGTTTCTAAAAACACATGTAAAACACGATTTCCAAACACTAGGGCACCGTTTTTAAAAATGCCGTCGCACATTTAAGCTGCCCCAAATGGGCCCTAAGTAAAGGGATCAAGGTGGAATTCTCATTCATCAACAGAGTGTGAAACAAACCTGCTAATCTCCTGACAATGGAGGGAGCAGTATCACAGAGAATCAATGCATCCATTAAACCCTCAGAACCCCTTTCTTGCTTTTTTAAAGGGGATCAAATGCAGATCCATTACCTTAAAATTATAACTAGTGGTCAAGTTTGTGAGTTGTAGGTTCCTGTGGACCCCTTTCTTTTGTTTTTTTTTTGGGAGGGGTTCTCTTTTAACTTCATTTCTGTATTGTTCTTTTGTAATCATCTTTACCTTATCAACATG
>NEWO01000395.1:14149-39472 GCA_003013225.1 Phalaenopsis aphrodite
AAATAGCACCTTGAAATATTATTATTTATAAAATTTAGTATTCATTTGATATTTTTGAAATGCAGAATGGATGTATTTTCTATTCAGAATTTGATCAAAATGAAAGATCGGGGTTGGGATTTTATGATGATTTTTGATGTTTTGAGGGAGAATTTGGAAAATGGATGATAAAGGGTGTAGATTTGTAAATGGCTTCGGATGACCTCACAAGAGTGTCGGAGATGGAGGCGGTGAACTACGGAAGAAAAAGGTTTCCAACTGCCGACAGGGGAAGCGGCGCCGTCCTAGACGGAAGGAGCAGGAGGTGGGAGGACCTGAGTAGCGACCTTTTGTTAGCGATTTTCTCGCGGATCGGAGTAGCAGATCTTATAGCCGGTGTGCCATATGTGTGCTCAGCGTGGCGGTACGCTGCGCGGGATCCATTTTGCTGGCGTGTGCTCGACTTCCGGAGTTGGAGCGATATTTCTCACCGTCTCGGCTGTCGGCGCGATGAAGCTGTCGACTTCGCCGATCTCTTCGATTTCGCCATCACCCGAAGTGAGGAGGTCATCGATTCTGTCTACTTCCCAAACTTTTCCGACGAGATCGATCTCGAGTATGTCGCAAACAGGTGATCTATCTTTATGCAGGTTTTGTTTTCTTCTGTGTCCCCGGCACATTCATGGAAGTTGGGCGCAATGGTGGTGCTATTATTTTTTAGATTTGGTTTCTTAGATCCCTTGCATGCCGGGAGCTTGTTAATTGCGGATATCTCCGGGGGTGCTTGGTAGTGGATTTAAGCAGGATTTAGGGGCTGTTTGGCTGCAGTTAGAGGATTTAGTGAATTCTATAATTCTGGACTTATAAAATTTGAGTTTGTTAAATGTTTAAAAATTGTTTTGGCAAGCTAATGGTTAAACCGAGTAAATCCCCACAAACCATCTGACAATTTGAACCAAGATTTAAGTCTGTTAGTTAGAATAAAAAATATTATTAAAATATAATGTTGAAAATTTTACGATTAGTTACATTTAAATTGATTTTTCAATAATTTTACTTACAACAATCATTAATTTATAACAATCCTAAGATAGCTATTTATTAATTAGGATTTCATCGCAATTATTACCAGTATACAGATTGGTATTATGAATGAAGAAAAAATTACAAAAAGTATTTAAGTTGGTTGAGCTTTATGAATTTGAATTATGTTAAACAAAATATTTTGATTTTTAGAAACCTGAGAAAACATTTAAAAACATTAGAGCATTTGTTCACCTTTAAGAATTTGATAGATGCTTGTCTCGTCGTTAACATTTGAAGCAATTCATAATACAATTGTGGTATGCTAATGCTGTAAACTAAATTAAGTTCTCATTCTCTAAAGTCTTGATAATATTGAATATTATAGAAAGATGCAAATAGAAAGAAGTTATAACACTAAATTTCAATTTTATTCTAATTTAAATCTATGCTTAGTGAATAGAGCAAACAACATATAACAACTTGAATTAAAAAAAAAAAATTATTTATTTCGTTAGTTATATTGTTCTCATTTATAGAAATTTAACAATTTTATCAACTTGCTTCACTCTCTAATGTAAATTTAAATTCTAGCATATGAGAAAAATAAATTTCAAATTAAGTAAAACTCGTAGAATATCACAATTTCAATAGAAATTCACAATTTATTTAGTTTGAATTTAAATGGGAACATCATATACAAATTTTAATATCAAATAGCATATTATAATATAAACAAGCTACCTTGACAAGCTAAGTAAATAAAAAGTTATATAATATCAATTTATAAGATTATGGACTTACAAAAACTTCAATAAATAACCAAAGAGAAAAACAGAATTGTGGTGTTACATCCAATAACTTCCTTGAGGATAAGTTTTGAGTATGTGAAATATAATACTCATTTTATTCCTTATAATAACTTTTGTGAGTATCTTTATCAAATCAATCAATATTGTTGACTCTTTAGCTATGAAGAAAATAATAAAGTATTAGTATATTAAAATTTTTGAAAAAGATAAATATTACAACAACAGAACAAAAACAATGAAGCCTTTTTACCACTAAGTGTGGTCGGCAACGTGAATTATTTTTCTTCATTTTGTTCTCTTCAGTGTTATATTTTCATTTATTTCTAATAAATTAAAATAATTTTTTATACAAAATGCCCAAGTATTTTGAGGTTATCTTTACCTTTCTTAATATAAGTCAAATTTATAACACCTACTCTCGTAACATGGTATAAGATGGTCAGCGTTTAATGTGATCAAACCATATGAGGTGATTCTCTCTAATATTGCTTGTCATTGGAGCTACTCTAACCCTTTTACGGATATATTCATTTCTCATTTTGTCTCTAAGTGTAAAGCCACTCATCCACTGATCCCAAAATTATAGATGTATAAAATTAATAAAGTTGACTCCGCTTTGCAGCGACGCCAAAAATTTGATTCGTTATTTATGAATAAGAAATTGAAGCAATTTATATTGGGATTCTACGCAAGTATACGTATCGTTATAAAGTAATACATGACTTTATGTTTTAGCCCCAAATATCAATCCCACGAGGAAGATATAAATTTGTAATGAAAATTTAAATAAGGAAATTCACAACAATAAAAAAAATCTACTACACTAATTTCAAATGTTTAGGGTTCTATCAGAACTAAATTACCAACTACTAGCGAAATTGTAAAACAAAGTTAAACAATAACTATCAAACTATATTTTTGTGATGAAGTTATCCAATATGAGAAATCATCTTTCCCACTACAATGAGTTTTTGGTTAAATGAGAGAGATAAATGATTTTACTGTCTTGTGCCAAATATTAGCAATTTTAATTCTCTACCCTCAGTCAAGTGTTATAGAGAATCATTGGCTAATTTTAGGTTTAGTCTCTAAATCCGTGGTTAGGCTGGGAGGATACTGACTCTCACTCCAGAGTTTTCACTTCACTTCCCCTGAAGGCTAACTCTCGTTTTAGTTCTTAAACATTAAGACCAAATTGGGGATTTTAGTCTGTCACTCTAGAATCTCCAATTCTTCGTTTAGTAATATATATATTTTCCTATTTATTTGCACTCAATTTCATGAATGAAACACTTCTTTATGGAATTAAATGTGATTCTCACTTTGTTGTGAAACTCATACTCTATTTCTCAGATAGTATGTTTCACAACAGATGTTAATATTTCAATTGACCAAATCAAACAGTAAATTAAGAACGGAGTGAAAAAATTATCCCAATTTATTTTATATTTTAAAATTGGCACATCCAAATTATATCTTCATTTCATTATATCTCAGAGTAGGGAGAAAGATAAATAAAATTACTCAGACCTCATGAGAAAGATACGACAAAATATAAATTTCATAAGTAAAAGAAAGTTTATACAATAATAATAAACAAACACCACTTATGTTTAATTCTTCCTCAAAGCAAATCTCTTGTAGCTCCTCTTGGACTATTTTTCTTTTTACAAGACTCTTAATTCTCTCTTTGAAGATGTAGGGAAGAAGAAATCTCTAACTTCTCTCTCTCTCCAACAACTCTTAGGAGAAATCACACTTAAACTCACCACACTACACAATACACACAATGGAATACTAAAGAAAACTCAATGACACACTAGCCGACTTTTTTTCTGATCAATTTCTGCTCTAAATAGAGTATAATGTCGGTTTTCCAAGAGGTGTATCAAATAACTCTTAAAAAAATGTCCAAATTCGTCGAATCTTTTAGAATTTCGCCCTGCAACGCTTCAGCGGCGTCAGTGCCCACAATGGTGCCGTCGGCGTCCGTGGCCCGAAATTAATCTGGTCCCCGTTGGCGCCCCCGCTATTTTGGACTCTTTCCTTCATGCTGGCTGAGTATTTCTTTTCAAAACGTCATTTTAACTTCAAATTTCATCCTTTTTGTTTCAAGAGCTAAAAATCATCAACCTGCAATAAAACATGAAAAATACATTCCTTTAAAATGCAATATCACAAAAAATGAGTATAAAATATAAGTCTAAAAATACATATATTTTTTGTGTATCATCCACCCGAGTATTCTTTTCTCAACAACACTTAATTTTATGCTTCTCTTTTATAGGCTAACATGCTGCATCATAAAGCATTGTGGGTTTCACCACCATCATATAATTTTTTTTTAATGTCTAAGTGGTGCTTTTTCTATCACAGAATAGGCCCGATGCATTCTTCCACTTCAACTATCCAACTTGAATTCTACTAATAACTTCTTCATCTATGTCACCATCTCTTTGAACAATAGACGTGAGGTATCTAAAATATTCCCTTATTTTAATGACTTGATTGCAAATTGTTATAACCCCTCCACTAGATCTATTACTTCTAAAATTACGTTCAATGTATTCAATTTTAGATCTACTAAAACGAAAGCCTTTAGATTTTAAAGTTCACCTCCATAAATCAAGTTTTTTTTGAACTCTCTATAGTCTTTTCCACAGAATGGATATCAATAGCAAAAAACATACACCAATTTACATCCTCCTGTAGATGCTCGATAAGAACATCCATAGCTGAAACAAAAAGATATGGGCTTAAAGCTGATCTAATAATTGATATTACTATTTCTTTCACATGCTTCATACAAGTTAGTGACGATTGCATGTCTTATGGCGTCTCCTTCAATTTTTTTCTCAGCAATTGCATACAAATCTGAGTCTTCATCATTGACTTTCATTGCACTATATTGACTATCATGATACATATCATTTTGAAATACATATCATATTCATGATAGCGACTAATAAAATTATGTAATGTTCCATAAATAAGTATAAATTTAAATGCACCATTATAATAAATTAATGCGTATGCGGTAACACTTAAAATATTTATTTAAAAATAATAAAAATTATCTCAACAATATTGAGTAAATGATCCTATTGATGATTCTATAATTTTTTTTTTATTGAGTTTCTTTTAGAAGCATTGCTGTAGTACTTAAATGGTAACAATATTCTTTAAATGGTTTTAAGAGCTTTTCTGTATTTGCATTGTTGGACTTCATCAAGTAAAATCTCACTTATAGTGTTCTAAAGTATTCGTCACTTGCTGACTATTGTAGCACCCCCATATTGACTCGATCCCTCATAGCCAGTAGCAATATAAATAATTTGTCAATTAAATGATAGCGTAACATCACATTTTGGGAAGTGAAATTCATCCTATTTTGATACTTATTCTGTAATTGTCTGTTTACTATTACATAAACATGCGTATTATCTACTTTGCTAAATGTAATGATATTTTGAAAATATAAACAAAATTATTGGTTAGTTAATATAAATTGATGATACCTACTTTAGCTGTGGGCAAATTAATAAACTATTTTGATAATAAAATTATTACACTTAATACAAGGTTAAAGGATTTGTCAGCTGTTTCTAAAGTGTTGAAAAAATTCACCATTACTTGTAGTTATGCGAATGTGTAACTCTCTTGAGAAAAATATTTAATTGTTTGATCACAATCTTAAATTTTATCACTAAATAGACTTCGAATAACCAATAAATCTCTAAATTACACAAATAATTTTGGTAGGAGTTAGAAACAATTTTAAAATCATAAGAGATGCATCACAATTACATCTGCATTATATTGACGGTCTGTGTATGCCCAATCAACGTGGATCTATAAATTTAGTATTTTCATTCGATAAATTACTATTCTCCATAAATGATGATTTAAGTTCATCAATAGTAATTTCAATTTTAGGTGTATGCCAACCAATCACATATTGCATTGGATATATTTTTTTGTTATTTAATTAGCCATTGCTACATTAATAAGTTATAAAGATTTTATTGATAAAATATATGAACTATTAACAAATACAAAGCAAATATTGGACTGCTCAAGTCAAATGATAAATATTAAAATAATGATTGTATTTAAGTTGGGCATATATAAAAACGATGATGATAATTAAGTATATACTCGATTTAGTCATTTAACAATGACAATTCCGATGTTATTACTATTGTGTTTTAAAGCTTCCTCCATGACAATGATAAATTATATTGATATATTATTTTTGCTGTTAAGTTTTTCTAAATATCGAGCCATTATATGTGATGTATTTTATTATATGGATTCTGTAATATGTTTTTTTTTTGTTACTTGCCTAACAAATTGATCATAATTTGCTTATCTAAATATTTTTAACTCAATCGTCATATGTGCCTGATTTCTTACCAGATAGTTTATTGTCGTACTTAGATCTTAAATATGATCTAATTCCATTTTCTTATTCAATTCTATATCTGTATTTTCATCATGTGTACTTATCTCGCTCCCATGATTTTGTCTATGAAGTGATCAGTAGGTGACACAAATTTTTCTTGCCATATGATCTTTTGAATTTATCTTCTTCGCATTATGGGTTTTCATGCCAATTACAATATTTTTGGCACAAATTCTCTTGAAGATATTATATTGATGAAATAGATTGCGATGAAGACATGTATGATAGGAACTGTCACGGATTTCCACACAAAAGTTAAGGTAAAGCAAAATTTTTTATTTAATAATTTAAAAAAACACAAATATAAAGATAAGAACCTTTTAATTCGAGAAGTAGATAATCTCTCCAAAACCCTCAACCTAAGAATCACAACAATCTGATGCATAACCGAGCACAAAAGACTAAATTGCCCTTAAGGATTGACACAACAATTCTCCCCTTCCTAAAGACTGCCTTCAAAGTGGATAAAAGAAAACTGCTGCTAAATCAAACTCCTCTAGTCTCCTTGTCACACACTGTGAGAACCTATAATGTCCGGTCCTTACAATGTGTTATGGAGCAGATTTTTTATCCCATAGAAAATATAACCCTTTTGCTTGTTTTTATTAAATCATTATCTCTATAAGACGTTTGAATGTCGCTCTCGGTCCTGTCCCATGATTCACGTCCATGGGAACCTCTCTCTGGACATCTATTATTTGAATTTTTTGTATCGTCGTGGCTGTAGCAATTTGGTATGACGCTCCACCTGTGCTGCTCCTATTAGCCAATTTTCTTGTATTTTATCTTCAACTAACTGCGTTCCATAATTTTTCTAAGTCTCACTATCTTAGTGGACAGAGTGTTGCATGCATGTCGAGCTTTAGACCCTGCATGAAAATTTCCTCCAATGCTGCTTCAAAAATCCCCTCCGCTTCCCGATAATAGTTTGAATCTTTCCCTATATTCCATGACAATCTCCACTTAAGTCAAAGCAAATAATTGCTCGTGCAGGTCTCCTTTCTGAATAACTCGAAAACATTCTAACAAGAAATCCTTAATTTCCTCTAATGAAAAGATCGAGCATTTAGTCTCCTCACTCCACTAAAACCTTGCTAGGGCTTCCCCTCCATACATAACTCTGCTACATGAGCTTTTTCTTCCCATTTAGTCAATTGACTGTGAAATATCGCTCTACCCTATACACCCACCCATGCGTGTCTTCTCTCTCGATGATCGATATCTTTAATTTTCTAATCTCAACATCTCCACCCCAATTTTCTCTTCCTCCACTGTTTTTCCCCCATGTGTATAAGGTAAAATTCTCTCATTCGATCATAATCATGCCCTATCACAACTTTTTTTCCTTCTTCGTGCATCTCCACACCCCTTGCATAATCTCTTCTCCATATTTCGATCTAACACCCTTTGTAGGTGATCTCTAATCCCCCACCCCCTTTGGAGCCGCAGGAGGGGTTCTTGATGTTCGATACTTTTCTCATGTTCTTGTCCGTTCTCTTCCCTTTTTGTTTTATCCAAGGATTCTCCTATTACCCCTTCGTTAGGGTTTGCGAATTGAACAATCTACAATGTCTTGGATTTCATCTCATTAAGTTTTCTAGTCATCTCCTCCAAGCTCTCAAATCGACTCTCATATCGATTTTCTATTGATGATAGCCTTCCTTCTATGGTTGAGAAGCTTTCTTCCATCCCAAATATAAGTTACCTTATTTCTCATTCAAATCTCTTTTCCAAAGCATCTACTTTTCTCGTTGTCATTTTTTCCAGTTTGATTTATGATCACGAAAGCGGAACCTTATACCTTGAAAATCTATCGTCACTTTCCAACTAGCTCTTATCTTGAATGCATTGCAAATCAGTGATCCCATATCATGTCAATCTCATCGTTGGCGTCGCAAAAGGAACAACTTGAATGCTAAGCAAAGGAATTAGGAGTTTCGGGTCCCTGTATGCCGCTGTCCCAAGTTGGCTTTTGATATGTGTGAATTATGTGATAAAAATTGTTTAAATTTTATTGTAATTGTTTCTATTATTTGTTCATATTTATGTTTTTCCAGATATTTTGTGTTATTACATGATATAAATACTTATGGAAGCTTTAAAGTGGCTTTAGCAAATATTGGAGCAAAATATAAAGAAGCTGGTTCAAACATGTTTCTAATGGAGCCACGAAGCACTAGAGCTTAAAATGTGTTGAGTGACGCCTAGACGCCGCCTTATGTGTGCCTGGGAGCTACCCATGAGCCCAGGCATGCCAAAGCCACCGAGAGCCTGGCCTCCAAAACCATGGCACCGCTTCTTGTTGTGCTGGGGTGCCACCCACTAGCTGCTGCACAGAGCGAGCAACACTCCGAAACCTCAAGCAGAAACCCCGACACCAACGAACTGACATAGGGAGTTAGTGTTTTCTGGCCTCGTGGAGTCTCTTGTGGCTACAAAAATATCGACTGAAGGAGGGGATCTCTCCAGCATTTGAAAATCATCTCTAAAACATTTGAAAAAATAATTTATCTGGATTTCCGTTTTCTCTCTGTGACTAAGTGATTTTATAAGAAAGGTGACAAAATTCAAAAATGTCGTGAAGGAGAGAAGATTGCTCGAGAAAATTAGTGATTGTCAGCAGGAGTGTAGAACACGATCCCATATCACATCTTAAGGGTCTAATCCTGGTTAATTTTTCTAAACTCACTTTGTACTTATTCGTTTTAATGATTAAAATGCTTATTTTATTATTTTAAAATATGAGTTGTCACTAATTCCCTTTTCTCTCTGATTTGGTGAATGGAAATCCTAGGGTTTTTGATATTTTTTTTGTGATTTGGTCGATCAATGTTGTGGTGGTATTTTAACCTTTGAATTTTAATTTACTTTTGATCTGTCGAATTGAATAGTTAAAAACTATTGTGAACTATGATTTTTGGGAGAATTCATATTGGAAACTAGGATAAATTTTATTAAGTAGGAGAATAGGAATTTTGCTCGTGAATTATTGGTATAGTTTAAGAAAATATTTAATCTTGGAGATTTCATTGGATTTATGAAATCAAACTGATTGATTTTCTGAGCTTCTTTATTGCTACTGACAGGGGCTAATAAAAAAAATTGTTTTTTGATAGTCTCAATCTTAATTATCTCATTGTCAACCTTAGGTTTTTAAGATCCGAATCAGGAGAGATATTTTACTTACTATATTTACCTCTCACAGTTAAATTAGGATTTTTGCTTTTGTAAAAATTAATTTAGCAACTTTTACAAAGTGCCAACAATTGAACTTTCAGGTTAGACCCGGAATCAATATGTTGGAAGTTTTCACATTTTGTGAATTTTCTTATTTTTTGTGGGATAGATACATAGAGTTTCTTCTGTATATCACTTGGACGACACTTATACTTGCGTGATTCACCTGTGCTTTGCAATACTTGATTCATTTCAAATTTTTGGCGCCGAAACCGGGGTTCGATGTTGAATTTCTAATTTTAGGAGAATTTTAGTCGAATCGTTACAGTTTAGATTTAAAAAATATAGCCTTGTACGATTATTGCAAGTTATTTTCTATTTCATATGATTAAAAAAATCAAAAAATATTTTGTGTGTGCTTGCCATTTTATTGCTAATTTAGTGCACTTTTTTATTGCTTTTTCATTGTTTTGAAGATTATGTGAATTGTTTGCTTTTTAACTTCAACATGTTATTTGCTTAGTTATTTCTTTTCACTTATTTTATTTGGTAGTTTAGGGCTATTTCTCTTATTTATTCTTGTTGTGTATTTGTGGGATTGGAAGTTTGAAACTAGTACCTTACGACCTTGAACTAGAAAAAACAATTAAAAAAAATAGGAAATTGAAAGGACTCAAAACGAAGTTAGGAGAGATGACAAACATACATAAAAAAGAACATAATACACCAAGACCCCATGTCATGACTAGACCTCTTAGGGAATTGGCCAACCCATCGGTAGAAGAATTTTACTTAAGCATCAACAACCTTACCATAGAAGCTGGTTTTTTTGAACACCCGCTATTATTCAGATTGTACAAAATAACCAGTTTCGGTCATCACCCATAGAAAACCTTAAGTTCCACCTGGCTAGTTTTATTGAACTATGTGCTATCATTTGTTGTAACGGTGTCTCTAACGACACTGTTTGACTTAAACTTTTCTCTTTCTCACAGAGGGATAAAACTAAGATGTGATTCAATTTCTTATCATCAGGATCGATTACCAATTGGAATGAATTAGTCTAGAAATTCTTAACAAAATATTCCTTCATCACAATTGAAAAAAATTAGGAATAATATCACTTCATTACCCAATCAGATGGAGAATCAATTTATAAGCTTTGAAGATTTAACAATATTAGAAGTTATATTAGGAATTAATTTATTCTTGTGAGAAATTATGAGGAATAAATTATTTTCTTAGATTGAATTTATTTCATTTCCTATTTTAGGTTTTCTTATATTATGTTGTTTCCTTTATCTTCAAACAATTAATATGAATTGATTAATTAGAGATATATATTTCATTTTCTGTCATTTCTTTATTTATTATCTCTCATATTCTAGGATTCATGTAAGGGTTATTTGTACCCCCTTTCCATATCTATAAAATATTTTCTGCATTATTCTGAATTTCAACTGGTATCAGAGCCTTAAAGAAACCCTAGAGTTACCTACTGTCGACAAACTTTCTATTCCCTGCAATCGAAAATCTTTGCCGGTTGTCGGTTGTAGGCCCTTCCTCAAGCTTTTTTCTCTGCTCTATTCATATGCCAGCCACCCTTACCCTGCTACTGGATATCTCACGAAGAAGTGAAGATGAGAGAGATTCTGCACATTCAGGGTGGACAGTGCGGCAATCACATCGGGGCCATGTTCTGGGAGGTGATCTGCAACAAGCACAAGATTGACCACACCAAAAAGTATAACGGAGATTCTGATACCCAGCTTGAGCGGGTCAATGTATACTACAACGAGGCCAACGGCGGGTGGTATGTTCCTAGGGCGGTGCTTATGGAGCTTGAGCCGGGCACCATGGATGCCTTTAGATTAGGGCCATTCGGGCAAATATTTCGGCCGTACAACGTTGTGTTTGGACAATCTAGTGCAGGTAACAACTGGGTCAAGGGACACTACATGGAGGGCGTTGAGCTCATTGATGTTGTTCTGGACGTGGTGAGGAAGGAGGCTGAGAATTAAGATTGCTTGCATGGATTGCGAGTGTGCCATTCTTTGGGTGGCAGAATTGGATCTGGCATGGGGACCCTTCTTATCTCTAAGATGAGAGAGGAATATCTTGATCGCTTGATGTTGACCTTTTTAGTCTTCCCATGTCCTAAGTTTCAGACACCTTAGTGGAACTTTACAATGCTACCCTTTCCATTCATCAGCTTGTCAAGAATGCCGATGAATGCATGGTGTTGGATAATGAGTCCCTTTATGATATCTGATTCCGCACTCTAAAGCTGGCAACTCCTTCTTGGTGATCTGAATCACCTTATCTCTGCTACCATGAGTGGCGTTACTTGCTGCCTGAGATTTTCCTATTAGGCATTGCATCAAAGCTTGTGGCAGTGTTAAAATCTGCTAATTTGGTACCATATTTTTATTACTCCATTGGAGGCTTACTTTTTGTTGAGAAGCAAAGTTCTGAAGTAATTTTACCAGGTGCTGTTGGTGCATTGCATTCCATAAAGGCACTAAGTCAGAGTGATGAATGATGCGCTATGATTCTATAGGTGCCCAATCTAACATCTATGCTGCTGGAATGACGCTCAAAGCACTTGCTGGTGTTATTTCTTTGGCAGATTCTGTGGTGGACTGGTCTATGATTGGAGTTGTCAAGGATGACATTGTCAAATTGTTTTATATCATAAAAAGCTACAATGATGGTACTTTATACTTAAATGATAAACATACCCACATGAGTGATTATAGAAGCATGCTTGAGATTTCAGCAGCTATGGTGTGACAACATTTGCTGATGTTTTTTCTGGGAGACTAAATAATCCAGACAACAAAATTTTGGGCTTAGCTAATTTTTTTTTGCAGCTGGCCTTCCTCCGGTGCTTTTTCACTGCAGCAGCCCTCCAAAATTTTTTTCTTGTATTAGACCCTCATCCGAAAGTTTTTCCTGTATCAGGTCCTCCTTCGGAGCTTGTCCTGTAGCAACGATTACCTCTGGAGTTTTTTTTTTCTGTATCAGGCTCTCCGAAGCTTTTTCTGCAGGAAGGCTTACCTCCGAAGCTTTTTCTTTTTTTGCAGACCATATTTTGTAGTTTTTTCATTTTGGTTGTCCACTTCCCTGCGAACTCCTTTGCAACATTATCTGTAGGAGCCTTCCGCCTACTTACTGACATTGAAGGAACTTCAGCCAAAGATAACCACAGTACGAGATGAAGACTTCAACTTCTAACTCACAAGATCTTACCTGCCCATTGTTTGATGTTTTCTAATCCAAGTTGAACATGGTTTTCCACCATGTTTTAATTTGAGGGAAAGCGTTAGAAGTTATATTAGAAATAATTTATTCATGTAAGAAATTATGAGGAATAAATTATTTATTTGCATTGGATTTATTTCCTTTCCTATTTTAGGTTTTTTTATTTTATGATATTTCCTTTATCTGCAAACAATTAATATGAATTGATTAATTTGAGATATTAGAAGATATATCATTCTTTTCCTGCTATTTCTTTTTTTATTGTCTTTTCTATTTTAAGATTCATGTAAGAGTTATTTATACTTCATTTTCATATCAATAAAATATTTTCCCTATTATTTTGAATTTTAACAAAGAAGTTACGTAGGAAATGTCCTATTATCAAACAAACTCATAATTCAAGGATTTTATAATGGACTGGTGGGATCGCTGAGGTCCATAATTGTTGTTGTAGCTAAGGGATCTCTCTTGTCTGAGCTATTTGAGTAGGCGTATATATTGATTGAGGAGATGATAAAAAATAACTTTCAATGGATATTAGATAGAGTCAACCCTATGGAGATAGTGAACGTGCATGATACATATGTTTTAGCAATTTTAACATCCTAAGCAGCTGCTACCTCTAGGAAGTTAGACTATCTAGGGTTTAATTCCGCACTAAAATCAAGAATAATGGAGGAAAATACTTATGGACAACTAGTTGATTCTAATGCTATGCATGTAGAATCCATGAATGCTATAATTAATTGATTTAATAACTATATTCCAACACCTACAATCCAAGTTAGACGAATCACTCAAATTTTAACTGGAATAATAATAATCAAGGTATAGGAACTTAACAGTGGGGAAACAATCAATCTAACCCAGAAGGTAATTGGATTAATCAAGGTAGTGACAAACTGGACCGACTTATCCAATTGGATTCACTTTAAGTACACGTTTTAAGGAAAAGAAATTATCTTTGGAAGAGATTGTGATGCAAATGGGGAATTAATTGCAGAGTCAAGCTGCAACAATAAGAAAAATTGAAAATCAGTTAGGACAAATAACAAACTCATTGAGTTATAGACCCCAAGGAACTATACCTAGCAATACTGGAGTCAATCCCAAAGACAAAAAAAAAAAAGAATATGTAAAAGCCATTAAATTAAGAAGTGGAAAAAAGTTGTAAAAAATGACTAGGAAGTAGCCGAGTGTGGAAGAAGTCAACCCTGAGCCCTAAAGATTTATTGACCAAACTATCCCAGAATTAGGAAAATCACACTCACTTTCTAGTAAGGAACTAGAAAGACCACTTTCACCGTTTCCCGGTGGCTTCAAAAACACAAGCTTAATTAATAATTTTCGAGGTTTTTAGAAGTGTTTAAGACGCTTATAATTAACATTTCTTTTTGTTGAAGCCTTAAAACAAAACTAGCTAAGTCAAAGTCATGAAAAACATTCTCAACAAAGAAAAAAAAAAAAAAATTGGCGATTTTGAGACCGTAGCTTTGAGTTTGGAGTGTAGTGCTATTCCTTAAAATGAGCTCGCTAAAAAATTGAAGTACCTTGATAGTTTTACCATGCTCTGTGCTATAGAAGAAAATTTTGTTGGGAAAACCTTATGTGATTTAGGAGCTAGTATAAACCTCATGCCTTTGTCTGTTTTTAGGAGAAGTCCAACGTACCATTGTAACTTATCAATTTGCTGGCCGATCTTTGACTCATCCTAAGAGGTTATAAAGGATGTCATGATTAAGGTGTATAAATTTATCCCCCGCAGATTTCGTAGTTCTTGATATGGAGAAAGACAAATATTCCCATAATCTCAGGTAGACATTTTCTAGTCACAGGAAGAGCGATAATTGATATTCAAAAGGGGGAATTGACTATGAGGATTAATGAATAAGATGTAATATTTATTATTATAAAATCGATTCGTGCTATTGGTTAGACATGATGGATTGGTTGATTAGAAGACAATTTTAGGTTACATTTGACGCTGATCTAGTAGAGCATGTATTGATTGAGGAATATAGTAAAAAACGCGAAGGAAGAATCAAATCTACTGTTAGAAGCGAACCCTAGAGTGTAGTGAGATAGATTCCAGCTTTGGACATCACTGTACATGCGAAATCATTAGTGTCCTCTATAGAAGAAGCCTCTGAGTTGGAAGTGAAAGTCTTGTCTAAGCACTTGAAGTATGCTTTCTTGGAAGAGTCGTTTGCACTGTTAGCGATCATGCGGTCGAGTTGAGTGAGTTTTGAGAAGAGAAACTGATTAGAGTAATGAGAACATTTAGGAGAGCTTTTGGGTGGATCATAGCGGACATTAAATGTATTAGCCCTTCCTTGTGCATGCATAGGATTCTGCGGAGCAGAACCACAAACCCAAGGTTGACCCGTAGAGGAGACTTAACATTGTAATGAATGAGGTGATTAAGAAAAAGATAGTGAAGTGGTTGGATGCTGACATTATTTACCCCATCTTAGGATTTTTGGATATAATTGTGAAATTTAAATTGAAATGTATTCTATAACATATTAGTAATCAATTTCTTGGTGAATTAAAATATTAGCATATGCTTATTGATTTTTATGATTTGTGAATGGATCTATGACCCGTTGATTAGAGATGAGGTTTGTTTCTTCACGGTCACAAATTTGAGTCATATTTTGCATTTTTTCACTCATCATTATTAAAAAAATTATATTTTTATTATATTTTTGATGTTCTTTCGTCCTTTACTCCTCCCTAAAATACTTCTTTCCTTTTCATGGTTGGGTTTGTTGTCATCCCTTCTTTTGAGCAGCTGCTCAATGCTAATTAAAGCAATTGGAATGATTTTAGGTGTCCAATGCTTCAATATTTCAGCATGAAGAATCCTAATGTATCTGAAGCTGAATTTTGCAAGGCCATTGGCAAAATTGAATTTCTTAAGGGAATGGCTGTGGATGAGAGCTTGATTTGCCATCAGGTCCTTCAACATGTCAATCAATGTTGTGTTAACTTCATTGAGTTGAAGGTCTTTTCTGATACAATGGATGAAACAATGGCTTCTATCATTTGTGAATGCCTTCCAGGACTTCAAAAACTTGAGATCACTGAATGCATAATGTCAAGAGGTGCCATCCTTACTCTGCTTGACAGTTTGAAGGAGCTTGAATACCTTGATGTCTCTGGTTACGAAATTTCTGGCATCACTAGTGAGGTTATTAAGAAGGCTGCACGTCTTAAGGTTTTTCGTTGGGACTCAAAGTATGATTTGGGTGGATTTGAATATTGTCATCATTGTGAGGAGGACTATTCTTATCAAGCACCTTGTGAATGTATGCTCGATCAACAGCTCCTGGAGTGGCTAGCAACCCTTTCTTGACATGGATCATTTGATGTGGTTGTACTTTTATTGTGCTCAGCTGGTCTTTGGGTATGAGCTTATTCTTGGTATGCACACATGTTTGATTTTTTTGCTTTGTTTTTTTTTATTGTACAAAATACTGAATTTTCTTAAGTGTAAAATTTGAATTAACTATTTGTATAATTAAGAAATTCGGCCTTGGTCATTTGAAATCCTTACGTTATGGTGCTAGGTTTTCCTAGGTTCTTTTCTATCTTAATTTTTGCCATTCCATCATAAGAGCATGTCTATTCTTCGCATTCCATTATAGTGCTAATTCAAAATATCCTTTTTGCATTCAGATTTACCTTATGTGCTTGGAGGGCTATTTTGTCTAAGTTTGTTATTCAAGGATGCACTTTGCATGTACCTAGCTAAGAAATCATGTCTGCTTTGGCGAAGTGTCATGGACCCCTAAAGAAGCTTTTGGCACTCAAGTTAGCTGTATGAGCTGAAATGGAATCAATTCTGGCTATTGCAAAATGTGATCACCAATAGATTTCCTGAGCTTTCTATTATTTTACCAAGATTCTTATAAAATCCTAACATCCTTATTGAATGATAATACTTAACATTAGGTCATTCTTATTGCTCAAGTGGACGGTATTTTTGGCATTAGTAAATTAAATTCTTTTTGCTGATGTGATTTGGTAATCATGGCTATTTCACATGTACTGATAATCATACTTTTGTGATTTAACCTATGTGGCCTCCAGACATTTCAGGTGGCTTCCATTCCTTTTTAGTTATAATAATAATTAGTGTTGTCCTGACTTAATGAAGCGTGGTGTAATTTATATTCGGCATACCCTTTACTTTAGTATGGCTGTTTGATTTTTGAGATATGGATATATGACGTGCGTTTGGGGTTGCTGTTGCTTCAACTATTGTCAGAGAACTGTTGCTGGAGTGGTAGTTAGTCTGTTTGGATAATGCGTTATGCTGGAGTTGTTTTTGATGAAGAAGACGATTATGCCCTTATAGATGTAAATGTAAATCGGCTAAATGATCATTTTTTTCAAAATAATTATAGTAGAATGTCAAAAACAACTTCATCAATATAGAAAACATGTCAGGGGTCTAAATTTCTTCAATACATAAATTGTAAGTCATCAATTTACATATTATATCACAATAATAAAAACTACAAAAACAACAAGTAATGTTATAATGACGTTCACTTTTATGTTCAAGCAATTAAGTTTTTGGGATAATTTTCTGTCTATAACATTTCTCTTGTCATAGTCACTATCTGGAGTGAACTCTTCTTTATCATCAACACATCGAAAGAACTTGCTATCTTCACGTGTCCTATTTCCGGACAAAAATAAAATTTTTCTCATTGCTCTACATGACATCACAAAAATTAACGCCTTCTAAACGCACATTACATATAACTTGCTAGATGCCATTCTTTTAGAAAATACAACAATATATAATTATAATTGCAGAGAAAGCCGAAACCATATAGCCACAATGATGAGAAGTAGCTCTATGGATGCATAAGAGTTGACTTGTATTTATGCAAAACATTAAAATATATATTGAAAATTAAGCAATGCTCATACATTTATATTGAAGACGGAGCGTTTACTTACATACCATTAATTCTTATGTTTATACATATCAAAGAACTTATCTTTTGCATTTATATAACTTTTGGCTTCTCATATCACACAAAAATGATCACTATTTCAACTTTGAAAATTGAAATACATATTTTAATTCTTAGGGTCAAAGAACTTATCTTTTGCATTTATATAACTTTTGGCTTCTCATATCACATAAAAATGATCACTATTTCAACTTTGAAAATTGTAATACATATTTCAATTCTTAGGGTTGTACACAACAAAATCTCCTATGCAGCATTGCCACCGAAATCCAGTGCAAAGCTAAGAATGTAATCCAAAACAAATTACCAAATCATGTATTCCACTCGCATAACATGGATTGTACACCATAAAATCTTAAAGGTATAGTAAATTTTCCTATAAATAAAACACAACTAATACCAAAACAAACTCAACAAGAACCAACCAAATCCAAACCAAATCAATCCCAACTATAACCAATCGAACCCCAACCAGGGCAAGTCCAACCACAACCAACAATATCCACAAGAACAAGCCCAACCACTTCCAACAAAATCCCAACCAAATCAACCCCAACCACAGCCAACCAAACCCAACCAAAGCAATCTCAACCAAAATAGCATTGAATGCACACCCTAAACCATAGAGAACACAATACTTATGTATTTGCAAAGCTAACATCCAAGCTTTCAGCAGTATGAAAAGAGGAGCACACATACAAAACAATCCCAAAAATTGAAAACAAAGTAACCATCCTCAAATTTGAAATTATCACATGGAATGCAAAACCAAATTAATGTGCAATGCATACCCTAAATAAACAATCAAACTCGTCAATATAGAGAACATAAAAAATATGTAAATCCGATTACAGGGAATAAAAATAAGAATAATAAAAAAAAGCTTTTGCGTGTGAGTCTATACCAAAGAGGAACGTTTGAGATACATACATATGATTTTTAGTAAAGGGGTGAGAAGCCAAAGCCCCTCACTGGTATGCCCTAACCCGGAAAACACACAACAAAGATAGGGGAGAAGCTAAATACCAAGGGTAAATATTGCAGATAAAACAATGTATTTGTCGAAAAGATGAAGGACAACAACTTCTTTTCCCAACCATGCCGCGATTCATTTTGCGGAACTGAGCCCCGTCTCACCATTCGTAAAACTTTGTTTTTGTTACTGTACTTTTTTGAAATGCACTAAGTAAGTGAGCTCCCAAACACACCAATTGTGCTTTTCAAAATGATGATCGGCTAAAAAGCCGCCCCAAACACACACTGGGTTTAGTTTGGATTATTTTTGCCCAACTTGACTTGCTCTTGCTTGACTTGTTCAAAATTTTAAATGATGTACTATTTTAGGTTTTGCTTCTTCAATGGTTGAGTCTATTTAGGGAGGTTAAAGTTGATGTAGACAACAAGGAGCTATCAAACATCATAACTGAAGTGTAATAACTTGGTTTTTTTTAAAAAAAAAGACGGTTGATTTAGGGGTGAAATTGCTTGAATAGAATTAGTGTACTGTGACTTAGTTTTGGTCATTGCTACTTTCTTTCATAATCATTGGAGAGTTGTGGAGTCCCTCATGGTAGATTTGCTAATGAAATTGGTGCCACTATTTTGCAACAGTCGGATGGTCCATCTGCTCAACTTAACTTTTCCTTTCTTTTTTTAATTCCTATTGTTTTCTTTGTATCATGAGAGATTGAACTACAAAGAAGTGCGAGGTGGCTAAGTAGTGGCAGGTTGTTTATTACCCCTTTTCCATTTGCCCTTTTGATATAGTGATTTTTTTTTCCATTTTCTTCAACTAGGCTTTTTGTGGAGCTTGTGATTTTTACATTTAGGTTATTCTTTTTTTCTCATTTGGTGTTTTTGAATAGGCAAAATTAGGGCACTTTCAAATTAATTTAATGGCTTTATAAAATTTTCTTTTGAAGGCCAAAACAATCCAACTTTTTTTTCGGGAATCTAACTCATGATCAAATATGGGACTTGAAGATTTATAAAGAGAGAATAGTTTATTGTGTGAGTTTGTTAAGCTTGCCTAATGAGTTTTTAATTTTCTTTTTTTCTTTTTTTTTCCTCTTTTTTTCACTTTATTCATTGAAAATGTGATTAGATTTTGTTAGATTTGCTACAACCAAGTTTTATTTCATTTTTGTGAACTTTTAGTTGCTTGTACCAAAGTTATGCGCTCGACTGACCCTAGCTTTCTGCAGGCCAGTCGACCTCGCAGAACGGGGTGAACGTGAGAGGGAGGTCTGATTTAGGGCGGTAGAACGTGGCGAACATGACATCAAGGTCTGGTTCAACGAGGAGCGAGACGAACACAGCAGGGCGCAACAAACAAGCAGAGTACATGAGGACTTTAATGACATATGGAAAGAGGAGAAATTAAAGTAGTTTGAGGGGAAGTTTTGAGAGAAAATTTGAACTGCTGTGATAGGATTATATTAAGGCTATTAATCTAGGGTTTGTTTTTTATGCATGTTTTTTTTTGCTGTACTTTTCTTCTTTTCTTGTGGTGTTCCTAACAAATTTTAAGATTGTGGGAGAGACGATCTATCTCTTGAATAATAGATCATTATTATATTTTTTTGTTTTTCTTTCATTTTTGTAAGAGCAACCATCATTTTAGTTTTTCGTCCTATCATTTTAGATTATATTAAGATCTATTTTTGCTTGTTGATTTAGGTTCCAGATTGTATCAAATTGGTATCAGAGCTAGATATTGGAGGGATGACAACAAAGAAAGTGGACATGCTGGAAGGAGAAGTTAGACAAATTAGATCGGGAATGGAAGAAAGGTTTGACACTATTGAAGACATTTTTTATAGAAAGTCGAATGCAGGACAGATTTGAGAGCATAGGAGCAATGCGAGAGATGGCAAAGAAGCTCATGGAGATTCAATTCAAAGTCATGTTGACCGCTCAAGTTGCATACCCTAACCAAAGATTGGTCAGAGAATGCTAGACCAGATCAAAAGGGAAGGAGATCAAATAAAAAGACAACAAAGAGGACATCATTTACCACTAAGAGCATCTCCCTAGGACTCCAAGAGGAGGAGTGGAGACTTCCAATGAAGGAGGGATGATACATGGGGCACGAAAGAGTAGGAGGAAGGATGGAATTAGAAGTGAGGTACGACTATGACTGGAGGAAGTTTCACCCTAGACACATGTAGGGAAATACCAGAGGAAGAGAAAGTTGGGGTGGAAATGTAAGGGTCAGAAAACTGAAGATGCTGATCTACGAAGGGAAGATGGACATTGGTGGGTGTATTGGGTGGATTGATATTTTGCAGTCAATGGGTTAATAGAGGAAGAGAAACTCATGGCGGTGGGCTTATGTTTGAAGGGAAAGACTCTAGCGTGGTTTCAGTGAATGTAAGCAAGGGATCCGATGCTGTTGTGGGAAGAGTTTAAGGATTGCTTGTTGGACCATTTCTGAACCATTCGGGAAGTAGACCTACACAAGCAATTCTATGCTTTGACTCAGGAGGGGACAATTACGAAATACAGGGAGAAGTTTAAGCACTTGCCAGGGAGGTTGAGGAGGTTTTCTGCAGCAGGTCTGGAGGGGAACTTCTTGAGAGGCCTAAAGCCTGACATGCAAACTGCCATACGACCATTGAGACCACTTAGATTAAGGGAAATGATGGACCTCACCCAGATGATAGAGGACAAGAAATAGGTGAAAGACTAGCAAAAGGCGATAACCAAGAGGATTCTATGAGACTGCCTTGACAACCACGATATCGACGATTCATACAGGATCATTTCAGAAAGAGACTCTAAAGAAGAGAAATACATAAACCTGTCTCAGGGGCAATTTCAAGCGCCTCAATGATTCAGAAGTGCAGAATAAAAGAGCTAAATGTGATAAGAAATACGTCCCATGTTACCGTTGCAAGGAGAGTGCCCTTCAGATCTTTTTAGTTCGCGAGGAATAGGGTGAGGAATTAGAGGAAGACGCGGTGGTGGAGGAGCATCTACATTTTGATGTAGCTAAGGTTTCCTTCAACTCAATGGTAAGATTTACTTTGAATCACATCATGAAAGTGAGGGTTGATTGGGGAACAAACGATTATGCTATTGGTGGATAGTGAGGCCACATAACTTTATCTCAAATTAGGTCGTGGATAACCTAGGGTTGGAGCTCATGACTATAGGGAACTTCAACGTCGTGATGGGGACTTAAAAGGTGAAGAAAAGCCGAGGAGTTTGCAAAGGCTTGATTTTGACACTCCATGACCCACAGGTGATGGAGGATTTTCTTCCCTTGGACTTAGGTAGCACAAATGCGATTTTGAGGATGAAGTGGCTACAGACACTTGGGGAGATGAATGTAGACTAGAAATCCCTAACGATGGAGTTCTAGGTAGAGGGGAGAAAAGGCATGCTGAAAAGAGATGCTAGCTAGGGCAAAACCATGTTTTCGCTAAAAACCATGGTCAAGTCGATACGGGGAGCAGAGATAGATTACTTGGTGGAGTTGCAGAGCATTGACGATGACCGAGATCTCAAGTTGGTAGAGTTTCTTGAAGGGGTCCAACAGCTCTTACGATAGTTTATAGATATCTTTCAACAACCAAATGGTCTATCGCCTCCGAGGGAGCACAAGCACACTATTACATTAAAGGAGGGGTCCCTCCTATCAGCGCAAGACCATACCAATATCCTCAAATTTAGAAGGATGAGATAGAGAACTTGATTTGTGAGATTGTCAAAGCCAGGATTATCTGACCCAGTGTGAGTCCTTTTTCTAGTCCAATCCTGTTCTTGAAGAAAAAAGATGGTTATTGGAGGTTTTGCATGAATAACCTGCTTTGAACAACGATATGGTGTTGGATAAATTGTCTATTCCTGTGATTGATGAGTTGTTAGATGAGCTTTAAGAAGCAGTCATCTTCTCAAAAATAGACCTTAAGTCAGGATACCACCAGATCAACATGTATCCAGCGGATGCGCACAAAATAGCTTTCAGGACACATGAAGGACATTGCCAGTTCTTGGTAATGCCATTTGGCCTTACCAACACCCAACCACATTTCAATCTCTCATGATTAGGGTTTTTCAGCCTTACCTCAAGAAGTTCATCCTGGTCTTCTTTGATGACATTAAACTACAGGCTTACAGAGATAGAACATGTGGGGGCACCTGAGGACAGTCTTAGAGAAGTTGAGAAAGCACTAGTTGTACGCCAACCTAAGAAATGTTTATTTGCACAGCTACAGATGGAGTACTTAGGGCAAATGGTGACCGAGTCATGAATGGCAGCACACTCGTCTAAGATCAAGGCTATGATGGACTAGCCTTTACCCCAAAGCTTGAATGAGTTGAGGGGATTCCTCGTTCTCACCAGATACCACCAAAAATTTGTGAAGTGGTACGACACAATAACATGGCCAATGATGAAGCAGTTGAAGAAAGACAATTTCTAGTGGGGGAAGTCGCAACATATGCCTTCAAATATCTAAAGAGCCATGAGTGGTGTACCGGTACTAGCATTTCCAAACTTTAGTAGAACATTTGCGGTGGAGATAGAAGCATCAGGGTACTGATTGGGAGCAATATTCATGCAAGACCAACAATAGATTGCCTAATTCAGACAACTACTCACAGCTAGGGCAAGACTCAAGTTAGTGTATGAGCGGGAGTTGATGGCTATTGTCTTGGCTATTCAAAAGTGGAGAACCTACCTATTGAGCCAACATTTTCTTGTTAGGATAGATTAGAGGAGCTTGAAGTATCTGTTGGAACAGAGGATGGTCATTGAGGAGCACCATAGATGGTTATCCAATTTGCTGGGATATGATTTTGACTTTAGTACTAGTCAAGATTGAAGAATAAAGCAGCAAATGTAATGTCTAGAAAGGTGGAAGAAGCCCAACTGACAGTCTTATCGGTACCACTGATCCTAGACTAGGAAGCCATGGGGCAGAAGAGCAAGCATGATGAAGTACTAAGGAAATATAAGCAGAATTGCTACAGGATCCGAATAGTCATCCAAGATATGCATTGAGGCGGCAACAACTACTATACCAAGAACGGTTCGTCTTACTAAAGGCTTTGGAGCTCATTCCCAGTTTGTTGCATGACTTTCACGATAGTTCAAAGTACATACAGTCGTTTATCGACAGAGACATATTGGGTAAGATGCGCTGAGATGTAGAAAACATGGTGGCGCTGTGTGATGTGTGCCAATGACATAAATACTTGACTATGTCGCTAAGAGGGTTGTTATACCCCTTGACTTTGCCTCGGAAGGTTTGGGAAGAATTAACCATGGATTCTATATAAGAGTTGCCATGATTAGAAGGGTTTACAGTGATTATGGTGGTAGTGGATTGCTTGAGCAAGTATTCATATTTCATTCCATTACGACACCCCTACACGATTGTCTCAATCGCCACGTTGTTCATATGAGAAGTGATTTGCTTAAACAAAGAGTCAAAATGGATTTTATCCAACAGGGACAAGGTGTTCTACAACCAATTATGGAAGGATCTGTTTAGGTTACAAGGAACACCTGATTGTCCAAATTTCTCAATTAAGAAATTTGGACAATAGTAGCTGTCCAGACGGAGGTGGTCAACATGAGTGTGGAGACATTTTTGTGCTCTTTTTTTTTGGATAAGCCAAAGCTTTGCGCCAAATGGATTGCGTGGGCCAAATACTGGTATAGTACTTCGTACCATACGACAGCGCAAACCAATCATCTCAAAATTATGTATGAGAGGGCTTCACCTCACTTGATACACTATGAACACAGTGACACACTAGTATCCAGTGTGAACCAAAACTTAGAGGAGAGGGACAGGATATTGGCGGAGCTCAAGGGACATATGTTGAGAGCTCAATAGATCATGAAGGGAATTATAGATAAACATTGGAGAAGAGGCACATTTCAAACCAGGGGACATTATTTATTTGAAACTAAGGCCCTACAAACAGAAGACATTGGTCAGACAAAGGAACGATAAATTGTCACCACAATATTTTGGACCCTACAAAGTGCTGGCACGCATCGGGGGACTGGCATACTTTTTACGATTACTGCCATCATCAGCAGTACACCCAGCCGAGACGAGTGATCAGAGATCATACACTCTCATCATCACTATCCCTGATGATGACAGAGGACATAGAAATGATTCTAAAGCATTTAGAGGTTGATGGAGTGTGCCAAGGAGGGACAGGAACAAAGGAGGTACTTATTAAGTGGAAGATTTTGCCAGAGTATAAAGCAACGTGAGAATCGTATGAGGTGATCCGAAAGCAGTTCTCATCATTCCATCTTAAGGACAAGGTGTTTTTTTGGGAGGAAAGTATTGTTACGCTAGGTCAGGGATCGATCCAGGCAGGATTTGTCAGGCATTATCCGCTCTACCCCCTCCAGCCCTCTATGAGTCGAGCAACCTCGCAAAACAGGGTGAACAAAAGAGGGAGGTCTGATTCGGCGCAATAGATGGGGCGAACGTGTCATTGAGGTTCGGTTCTGCAGGGAGCAAGACAAACACAACAGAGCACAACAAGCTAGTATGTTCCATGAAGGCTTTAATCACATATGTGAGGAAGAGAAATGAGAGGAGTTTGGGGGGAAAAGTTAGGGAGGAAAATT
>NEWO01000395.1:62933-98366 GCA_003013225.1 Phalaenopsis aphrodite
CATCCACACAATTTTGATCAATAAATTGAACTCGAACCAAAACTTTGATGAAAATCAAATTTTGGCGCATTTTTTTACCCGATCGGCGACGAGTTTGTTCGGGCGATCTCGGATGATGAAAGGGATCATGCCGACGCGTCCAGAACATCAAAATTATCTAGGGATGACATCTATTTTGATATGATTCCGTGCACGTACGAATTAGAGAATTTTAAATTTTTAAAAAATTACAAAATTAAAAAAATCCTTTTTTTCACATAAATCCCTAAAATCCCTAAATACATAAGCTAGCTCACGCCTCTTGCCCCTTCCCATTCGTGAAACCTGTTGCCCTTTCATCTCTGTCGTGAGCTAGGCTGCTTTCGAATCTCATTAGGAAAGATCATTTTTCATTACCCTTTCTAGATCTAATGTTGGATAGACTATCTGGGCATAAATACTTTTGTTTTCTGGATGGATATACCGGTTATCACCAAATACAAACAACTTCTGAGGATTAAGAGAAAACAACTTTTACCAGCTCTTATGGTACATTTGCTTTTAAAAGAATGCATTTTGGTTTATGTAATGCCCCTGCTACATTTCAAAGATGTATGATGACAATTTTTTGTGATTTAATTGAAAAAAGAATTGAAGTATTTATGATTGATTTTTCAGTGTTTGGAACTTCATTTGACTCATGTTTAAAACATTTATCAAAAGTTCTTAAGCACTGTGAAGAAACAAATTTAGTCCTTAATTGAGAAAAAATGTCAATTCATGGTAATAGGAGGAATTGTATTCGGACATAAAATATTAGAAAATGGTATGAAAGTAGATCCTGCTAAAATTCAAGTGATCGCTAGTTTACCTTATCCAACAAATGCAAAGGAAATTTGGAGTTTTTTAGGACATGTTGGATTCTACAGGAGATATATTAAAGACTTTTCAAAGATTGCTAAGCATTTATGCCATTTACTGGAGATAGATGCAATTTTCAACTTTGATGAATAATGCCTAAAAACTTTTAAGTTATTAAAAGAAAAATTAGTCACTGCACCAATTACAGTTTCACCAGATTGGGGAAAACCTTGTGAACTGATGTGTGATGCTAGTGATTATGCTATTGGAGCTGTTTTAGGACAAAAATATGATAAAATTTTCAAAGAAATGTACTATGCTAGTAAAATTCTTAATGAAACTCAAATTAATTATACAACAACTGAAAAGAGTTATTAACAGTAGTATATGCTATTTATAAATTTATATCATATTTATTTGGGACTCATTGCATAGTGCATACAGATCATTTTGCTCTTAAGTACCTAATGAAAAAGAATGATGCTAAACCTAGACTTATAAGTTGGATTCTTTTTTTATAAGAATTTGATTTTACAATAGTAGATAGGAAGGGAACTGAAAATCAAATTGCTGATCATTTTTTCAGGCTTGAGTTAGAAAACCCACTCTATTTTGAAAAAAAATTAATGAACATTTTCTAGATGAAAAATTGTTCAAAATTAATGAGTGGTGTGTTCCATGGTATGCCGACATTGTAAACTTTCTTGTTAATGATATTATACCCTATGGAATGATATATCAACAGAAGAGGAAATATATTTCTGATGCTAAGTCTTATTTTTGGGATGTGTAACTTAAAAGAGACTTATGAAATTATCCAAAAATATCATAATTCTGATTTTTGGTGGACTTGGTGTTGATAAAACAACATACAAAATTTTATAATCTGGATTTTATTAGCCTACTATCTTTAGAGATATTAATGCTTATATCAGAACTAGTGATAGATGTCAACGAGTACGCAATATTTCTAAACAAAATGAGATGCCCCTCAATTATATGCTAGAAGTTGAAATATTTGATGTTTGAGGATTAGATTTTATGGGACCATTTATACCATCTTTCAGGAATTTATATATAATGTTAACAGTGGACTGTGTATCCAAATGGATTGAAGCTATTGCCTTATCTCGATGTGATGCTCAAAGTGTTGCAAAGGTTTTGAAAACGAACATATTTTATAGATTTGGGATGCCGAGAATTATCATAACTGATTGAGGAAGTCATTTTAGAAATGTCATAATGGAGAAATTACTAAAGAAATATCATAAAAATAGAATTGCTACTGCTTATCATCCTCAGACAAGTGGTTTGGTTGAATTATCCAATCGAGAAATTAAAAGAATTATGGAAAAATCAGTGAATCCAATAAAAAAGGATTGGTTAGCCAAACTTGACTATGCTTTGTGGGCTTATAGGACTGCATACCAAACTCTTATAGGAATGTCCCCATATAGGCTAATATTTGGGAAAGCTTGTCACTTACCAGTTGAACTTGAGCATAAAGCATATTGGGCAATTAAAGAGTTCAATTATAATTTAAAAGATGCTAGTGAGAAAAGATTATTGCAATTAAATGAGTTTGAAGAGATAATGAATGAATCTTATGATATTGCTAAGATTTATAAAGAAAAGATGAAGATGTGGCATGATCAAAAGATTCTTACTAAAAAATTTTAGTCGGGCAATAAGTTTTGTTATATAATGTAAGGTTATGATTATTTCCAGGCAAACTTAAGTCCAGGTGGATGGGCCCATTTGTTGTGATGAAAATTTATCCTTGTGGAGCTGTGGATATTAAGGATCATAAAACTGATAAAGTGTTTAAAGTGAATGATTATAGACTGAAACCTTATTTTATAGGGGATCAACATAAATTTAACGATTAAATGATGTTGGGTCAAGCAGATAACCACTGATTACGTCAGGCTGACGACGTAAAACCAAGTGATTTGTGGGAGACAACCCATAATTATTAGTGTGTTTTGATTTGAATGTTGTTTGTGTGTGATTAAGAAAATTTGGGATAGTATTTTTAAGATTACTTTATGTTAGTAATGATTTTAAGACTTTAGTTAGTGATCTAGACATGCTAGAAAGAGAATTTGGACGTTAAGTTGATTGGTGCAAAATTGAGCACTAAGGCTTAAGCGCCAATATTCAGCGCTTAAGCACGACAGTTAAAAAACATGTGCGAAATTCGAATTCTAGAATGTTTAACCACCAATTGGTTTGTAAAAATGTGCCAAGGCAGTTCCAAGACGTGCTTAGAAGTTATAAGAAGGAAATAGGCCTATAAATAGAAGGGTTTTGTAAAGGAGTTTCACCCCATATCATTTTTAGCCTTAAAAGTCTAAAAGAGAGATTTTGATAAGATTTCTTCATGGGAGATGGATTTAAAGAAGAAGGAAGAGACCATGAGGAAGAAATTCATTAGTCAAAGTGCACAAGTGAGTATAACAATTTCTTAACTGTTAGTATCGAAGGAATATCAGAAAAGATCAACAAAATTGAGACTATCATGGCTTATTGAAGACCAAGGTAATTGAGATTCATGCACATCTTGAGCATATTGGATGGCAATTGAAAATGCAATTTAGCCATACTAGTTATATAGTGGAAGCGGATAAGGAGATATATCTTGAACAGAAATGGATTGAAGAAGATAGTATCAGAGCTCGTCACCACTGATCCCGATTTTTTATATGTAAGGATTTATGAAGTTGACACCACTACATTGCCAAAAACTTGATCCTTGTATGAAAGGTAATTTGTGTAAATATATATAATTATATAAAATTAATAATGGGATGCTACGCAAGTATATGTATCATTATCAAGTAATAAAGGACTTTCTATTTAAGCACCAAATATCGATCCCACAGGAAATGTGTAAATTGACAATGATAAGTTTTACTATGAAATTTATAGAAAATCAAACGAAATCACTATCACTAATTTTGAATGTTGAGATGTTATCAAAACTAAAGTACTTAACTATTAGCAAAACAGAAATGCACATTTTAAAAATTAAATACTAATCTATTAACTATGTTTATGTAATAAAGATTTCTTATGTGAAAAAGCATCATTCCCACTATAAAGAGGTTCTGGTGAAATGAGATAAGATAAATATTTATAATATGTATCGTTCCAAATATGAGCAATTATAATTCTCTACCCTGATACAGTGCATAGAAAATCATTGACTAATCCTAGGTATAATCCCTAAATCTGTGGCTAGGCTAGGAGGATACCAGCTCCCACTTCCATTCACCTAAAGGCTAACTCTCGCTTTAGTTTTTAAACACTAAGACCAAATTGAGGATTTTCGTCTATCATCCTAAAGATTCTCTAATTCTACATCCAACAAAGAATATTTACCTATTTATTTGCACTTAATTTCATGAACGAATTTATCCTCTATGAAATCAAATGTGATCCTCACTCTGTTGTAGAACTCATACTCCATTTCCAGGATCATATGTTTCACAACATATTTTAACAACTCAATTGGCCAGATCGAAATGTAAATTAAGTTAGGAGTTGAAAAATCATCACAATTTATTTTATATTTTAATATTAACACATCACATTATCTCTTTATTTCACCATATCTCAGAGTAGAGAGAAAGATAAAATGAACTACTCAGACTTCATGAGAAAGACACAACAAAACACAAATTTTATACATAAAAAAAAGTTCATACAACACTAACAAATAAAAAAAAATTTATCTGAAACTCTTTCTCAAAGCAAATCCCTTGTAGTCTTTCTTTAGAAATGCAGGAAGAAGATATCTCTCACTTTTCTCCTTCTCCAACACTCTTATAGAAAGTTTCACACTAAATCTCACCACACGAACTCTAAACTATAAAAGAAAAATCACTAATGGACTCCAATATAGTGATGGAATGAAGATAAATTATGAAGAATGGTGAAAATGGAGTGTGTTGGAACATTTTGGAGCGAAAAGGAGTCAATTTTCTGATGAATTTCGGCCCCAAATAAAGCCCAAGATCGGTTCTCCAAGAGGTGCATCCAAAAACTCTTAAAAAATCATCCAAATATCGATAACCTTATAGAAACAGGGGTTGAACCGCCTTTGGCGCCGTTGATGCTGAGTAAATAATTTTAGTTGTTCTACGCGGTCGGCACTACACTTGGCGCGGTCGGCGCTGAGTACTTCTTCAAAAACGTCATTTTGACTCCAAATTTCATCCTTTTTGCTTCAAGTCCTAAAAATCTACAACCTGCAAGAAAACATTAAAATACCTTCCATTAAGGTGCAATATCACCAAAAATAAGTATAAAATATGGGTCTAAAAATGCATATATTTTCGGTGTGTCAAAATCCCCCAAACTTACATGTTACTTGTCCTGAAGTAACTCCACTACATAAAAACATGACTTATGGTAAAGAATTTAACTTCTAGACTTCCATATTTAAGTTTTATAAACATAATAGTATAACTTAAGAAAAATTTAAAGCAACTCCAGTTAATACTAAAGGTGCTAGGATATTCAATAATTAAGCTAAGATTTCTGATCCTCTATTTCTTTCAAGAAAAATTGCAATTTTTCATACTAAAGTCACTTAAAAAATTCATATGAAAAAAAACTTCATAAAAATTTCTTAATCATTATGCTAATACTTAAATAAAAAGTTTAGAAAATGTGTTCAAGTCTTTTTCCTTAAGTTGATTCAAGTGAAGCCAATTTTTAATTAGGCTTCTCCTCAAACTTCTCCGGACATCTTTTTTCTTTTTTATTACTTTTTAGGATCATTTTTAATCCCCTTCTTCTTTTCTTTCTTCTTCTTTTTTTTAATGTATGTTAGGATTACTATATCTGGATAGCCTTTAATGATTTTGAACTTCACTATCCTTTAATGATTACTAAAGCGAGAGTTAACCTTCAGGTGAAGGGAAGTGAGAGCTCTGGAGTGGGAGCCGGTATCCTCATAGCCTAGCCACGGATTTAGGTACTAAACATAGGATTAACCAATGATTTTCTATGCACTGTATCAGGGTAGAGACTTATAACTACTCCTATTTTGCACAATTCATATTATATGCATTTATCTCATCTCATTTCACCAGAACCTCATTGTAGTAAAGAGGATGCTTTTTCAAAAGAAATCTTTATTACATAAACATAGTTAGTAGATTAGCATTTAGTTTTTAAACTTTACATTTCTGGTTTACTAATAGTTAAGTACTTTAATTTTGATAACATCTCAACATTCAAAATTAGTGATAGTGATTTCGTTTGATTTTCTGTAAATTTCCTAGTAAAACTTATCATTGTCAATTTACACCTTCACTGTGGGATCGATATTTGGGGCTTAAGTAGAAAGTCTTTTATTACTTGATAACGATACGTATACTTGCGTAGACTCTCATTATTAATTGCCTATAATTATTTATATTTTACACAACTTACTTTTCATATAAGGATCAAGTTTTTGGCGCTGTAGTGGTGTCAACTTCATAAATCCTTACATATAAAAAATTGAGATCATGTTTTTGGTTCTCGACAGCGCCAATCGGGAGCACCGACGTTGTGGATTATGTTTCAAAATGGATTGAAGTTGTTGCTTTACCTCATTGTGATGCTCAAAGTATAGTTAAATTTTGAAAGAAAAATATTTTTACTATATTTGAAATGCAAAGGGTGATCAGTACATATGGGGAAAGCCATTTTAAAAACTTTAGGATTGAAACATTAATGAGGAAATATAGAATTACTCATTGAATTTTCATAGCCTATCACCCTCAAATAAGTGGTCTAGAAGAACTATGAAATCGTGAAATTAAAAGCATTTAAAAAAAAAACTAAAAATTCGAATATGAAGGATTGGTCTGCTATACTTGATTCTGTATTATGAGCCTATAGGACTACTTACAAAACTTCCATAGGAATGACACTATACAAGCTCATATTTGGAAAGACATGTCACTTACCAGTTGAATTAGAACATAAGACTTATTGGGCGATAAAGGACTTTAATTATAACATGAAAGACGATGGTGAGAAATGATTATTGCAGTTAAATGAGCTCAACAAAATTAGAAATGAATCTTATGAGAATGCTAGAATTTATAAGGAAAAGATGAAAAATTGGCATGATCGGAAGATTTTAAGAAAAGATTTTGAGCCTAGAAAAGAGGTTTTGCTGTACAATACTCGATTGAAATTATTTCCTGGAAAACTTGTGTTCAGCTGGTCGGGGCCATTTATTGTGTTAAAAGCCCATCCTTTTGGTTTTGTGATTATTAAAGATTCTAAAACTGAACGGATAGTTAAAGTAAACAGACATCAACTAAAACCTTACATTTTTGGAACAAGCCTTTGCATGAAGAGATCTTGATGTTGGTCAACCCAAGTAATACATTGGATACAATGGGAGGACAACGTTAAACTAGGCACTTTGTGGGAGGTAAACCATAGTTATTTGGGTGAATTGATTTATGATTTTTTTTATTGTGAGCTATATGATGTAATATTGAGACCTACTAGATGTGAGGAAGAGTAAATATACTAATTTGATGATTGGAACGAGATTGGGATGTGAAAAATTATACGTAAGGCAAAACCGTGTTTACTTAAGTGCTGGCGCCTTGGCACCAAACCTGGCGCCTAAGCGCCAGAATTCAGTAAGATGGCGCTTAAGCGCCTGAATTCGACGCCTAGATGCCACATTTATGTTACGTGGGGAAAACCACTCACAACGGTTTTAACCCAATTTTTTCTATTAAAACTCCCCTCATCCCTTGAAGTCAGAACTTCAAACTTTGGGCTGAGAGAAGAAGAACTGGAGAAGAGTTGAGTGCTTAGTTGATAGTTCTTGCCCAAATGAAGAGTAGAAGCAATGGTGGTGCAAGTGAGAAGAATGTTGTGCCCAGGGAAGCCCAACCTTACTTCAATGGCTTCCTAGCACTGAGTTTGGAGCCGATCACCGACAAACTGATGAAGATTGAAGAGGGGCTGGGAATTCTGCACAACAAGCTAAGTGTCATTGACCACTAGTATGAGCATTTGGAATAGCAGTTAAAACTCCAATTCAATCATATGGCTTGTTATCAAGATTATCATGTATGTATCACGATAACAAGTGGATCAGTGATAAAGTTGATGAAGATTATCCTCGTGCTCCTCTTTACCACATGTACAATCGCAACGTCCTATCAATCGAAAAGTGGGGGATAAATGTGCCAACAATTACTGATATTTGGAAGGCCTTCTGAGGATTTTTTTGTTTTAAATTTTTGTGTGAGTGCATTTAATTTGTCTACTCTAGTCAAGGGTGTCTTCGGTACTACAAGAAGTTTAGTATTTGTATTGGTATTGGTTTGATCTATTGTACTGCTTTGATATGTCCTTTGTATTAAAACTTGTTTATTAGTCATGAAAATGTGTTCAATTTGTGAAATTTTTGGTGTGTTTGAATGTTGGAATGAATGGAGTTTTGAAGTAATAATGGAGTGAATAGAAGTTAAAAGATGCTGGGAGGATGGTCAATTAATAGAATGTGGTTAAATTAATGGTAAATTTTGATTTGGACGCCTTAGGTTTGCTATGTTAAATCTTTACGTTGCACTTTCTACGATATACCTGTTGATTTTTAGATGTACTACTACTCAACACCTTTTACTACTTGCACCCGTATTGTTTACATATTTAGTGCCCTATTAAAACTGATAAAATTTTCACTCTTCACACTTGTTCTATACTTCAATGTTTTACACTATTTAAAAATTGAACTTTGGGGGGGAGGGAGAAAAAAAAAAACTAATACTTTATTTGTCCTCAATAAACTTTATATTTTCAAAATTATTTTAATACAACCTGTGGTATGTGGTGTTAACTTTAGATAATTTTATTTTTGATTTTATAAATGTTATAGTAAACTTAAGTAAAAGTTTTTAGTAATGAGGGGTAAATCTAAAGTTAAGATATTTATTATAAAAGTATAAGAATATGCTTTCACTATTCAGAGTAAGAAAATTTTTATCTTTGAAACATTAAAGATTTTAGAGCTATACTTTTAAAAAGAATTTGAGACTGTATGAAAAATTATTACTGCATTAATACACATTTTTAAGTAAAGAAATGTGAGAAGTTTTTAACTTTATGAAGAGGATAGTGAAGTTCAAGATCAATAAAAGGCTATCCAGATAAAGTAATCCTCACACGAAAAAGAAAAGAAAAAAAAAGATTGAAAATGGTCTTAAGAAGAAAAATAAAAGCAAAATCAAAAGAAAAAGAAGAAAAAAAATTTTATGTGGAGAGAAGCTTGAAGAGATGCCTAATTAAAAATTGGTTTCACTTGAATTTTCTTAAAGGATAAAACTTATTTACACTTCTTAACTTTTAAAAATATTAGTCTCTTTATTCATAGAGTTCTCCTATAATTCTTTTCTTTTAATTTTTCTAAAATTCCTTAGTGTGACAAATTACAATTATTTTTTAAAATGAATAGAAAATTAGAATCGTTTACTTGATTATTGGATATCTTTATTTTTAAGTTTTAACCTAAGTTATTTAAAACTTTTTTATAAGTTTCATTATCACCTTATGGGATAAAACTATAAGAATCTTTAAGTGAAACCCACTGCCATAAGTTATGATATTTAATTAAAATAATACAAGTGTAATTGAGGACAAGTAACATTTATGTTTGAGGAAATTGACATGCCATAAAATTACATGTTTTTATCTATGTATTTCATGCTTATTTTTAATGATATTGTGTTTTAATGAAATGTATTTAGTGTGTTTATCACTTCAGGTGCAAGAAATGAAGTTTAAGAGAAAAATGAGCAAAAATGGAGCAAAAATGGATCAATTGAAGCCAAAGACGTAAAAGGTGACCAGGCGCTTAGGCGTCGGGATGTTCTAGAAGGTCGGTGCCTAGGCATGACGGATGGGCCCCTAAGCACCAGAAACAGTTTGCCTAGGATTCAATGAATTTGGAAGAATTTTGAAAAGGTCTCTTAAGTGACCCTTGGTTATTTTTAGAGCTCTATATATAGAAGACATTTCTACACGTTCAAGGGAGGAAAAAAGATAAAAAATTTGTTTTTTTAGTAATTTAGGCCAAAATAGGGGTGGACAGCTACTATAATGGGAGTTTGGTGATTGTAAAGTCTTATGGAGTCAAGTTATGTCAGAAAACTTTAGAGGATTGCTTGGGGAAAAGTTTGAGATAAGTATTTGTGCTTTTATTTAAGATTTGTCATGCAAACTAGGTTTTTATATGTAATGTTTTGTTTTGTTATCCCAATGATTTCTGAGTAGTTTTCATTTATTTCTTCTTACAATAGGAAATAATGATGTGCAGAATCAGAATGTTTTAAAGATTTCTTTTATTCAAACAATTTGTGATGGTATTTTCATCAGTTCTTCATCTAGTTTGCAAACGGGTCATTGTGATGTTAGAACCAGTTGCGAAAAATAATGACCCGGGAGGGCTATGATTTCCCCAACTAGTGAGTACAAAACTAAACCTTGGAGGAATGGGATGCCAAATCCAAGGGGAGTGCAAATAGATAGTGAGATAAGTTTTGATGGGTGTAGAATTGGTGTTTCTAGAGTGACAAGCTAGATCCTTTACCAATTTAATATATTATTGGAACTAAGGTTCCCTTGTAAGTCCTATAAAGAGGGCACAATGGATAATCTAGAAATAAGATACTAGAATCTACTCAGCACTACCACACAAGCTGGAACTAGCTTTAAATTAGTCAATTATAGGTCGGGTCACGGGCAACATAGGACATCGGCTTTTTCGGCCATGACTCGCCTTCACATGGAGCAGACCTTACGGGAGAGGGAAAATTACGAAGTGAGCTCTGTAACATTGCTTCAACTATCTCATCGAGCTCTCTCCGATGCAATTTCTCTGTTTTTCCCTCCATGGAAGGCTCAATTGGTCAAGACAATTTTTTTGTTTTTTTTCTGTGCTTGTTGATTCTCGTTCCCTTTTGTTTGACCTATGAAGGTTTTCCATTTGAGCAATTTCGAAAACTTGGAAAGACTTGATCTAAGCTACAGTTGCCTCACATCTCTAGAGGTGCGCTCACTCCTGTTATTTGAGGTTATTTTTCATTAATATCAACTCTTATCAACTCTTATCGTTAGGCAAAGTTCTATTGAGCAAAAAATATGAATTTTTGTTCTTCATCTATCCAAAATTATTATGATTAATAGAAAGCTCCCACTTTGGTCTTAAATAATCCACATTTTAAGAGTTTTGCTGGAGTATTTGTCATTTACATGTTTTTGCTTATAAACTATCAAGTATATATATATATATATATCTGTGCGTGTGTGTGTGACAATTCTGTTGCAAACAACAATATTGCACAGAGACAAAATAATCATTTATCCAGAAACAACTGCAAATCGGTTGTCTTCCAAATGCACAAATCAAACAACCAGCCAATTTATCTAAATCAACTACTGATCAACAGCTTATCTGAATCAGCTACTTATCACCAAATTAGTAATAATTTACAGCTACTCCAAACAGACGCTAAGTTTAGTTTTTTTTTTAAAAAAATTGTTGTTGAATATCCTCATTCACTTTTCTGCATAAAATTATAAATATTTATTATATCTTATTTTACTCGGAATAAAATATTTCTTATAACATTAAATTTTAACCGTAATTTTTAAATAAGCGATGAGCTAATAAATCTTATATGTTCGAATATATCTTCATTAACTGAAACTAGATCCACATATATTTGTAACAAAGATTAAATAAAATCTAAAGCTTCCCACACCAATTCTCCCTTTATTTCCCCGCTTTTCTCTATTTGCAAGGCTTACTATATAAAAATTCACAAATAAATTTAAATCCACCACAAATTGCCGCAAATTCATGCTTAAAAATTTAACTTTTTTGTTCGTCACTTGTGAACTCTATCCCTTTATCACATCTTTAACTTCTTAAATTCTTTTTACAAGTTATTTTCATTTCTAAAATAATATATCTTATGCTCATAGTTTGATTTCAACCCTTTACAACTTGCACAATAGCTCTGAAACTCTGAAACAATTCTTCACTCCCAAAACATTTCAAAATAGTAGGAATCCCAGCCAATTACACACAAAATCATGAGCAGAAATCACATGTACATATTGCCATATCAATAATAATATATAATTCAAGCTGCAAGCAGAACATTCATTTTTTATCCAATTTGTAAATTATTTGAACATAGTTCCTAGCATTGTTCTTCACGGATATAATACAACACCATGAACTTGGCGAAAAGAATGTTTTTTCTTTTTTTAATTTTATTTTAATTCAAAGACAGAATATTCAAACATTCAGATTTGTTCCTGCTGTTTGTCTTTGCTGAAGAAGAGTTTATAGAGAGAATTCAAGACCACCACGGATCTTCACCAGTTCTGAAATCAGTTTCTACCCAGGGCACAAATATAACCTTCCCATCGTCTATATCCGCATGAGCCAATGCCAACGACTTCATCAGCCAAAAATCCAATATAAGAAAATTAAAAACTGTTTTCCACTAAATAACAGTTAAGAAGAAATGAAAGAAAAATAGAACCCAGAATAACAAGGTGAAAGGATAAAAATGAATCAAATTAAGCATAGAAGAATCGAGAGAGAATATAATTCCTCATTAAAGAGCTCATGTAGCAATAAATGTCAATTGCAAAACTGAAAGATAGCAAATATTCTTGCCTTGTAAAATTCAATTGTCAAGCAATAGCAACAAATAGGGCATGCAAGAAGAATTTAAGCACAAATAAAAAACAAAAAAACAAAAAAGGAAAGGGTGGGAGCTTACCAAAGGGGCAGGTCCTCTAACAACTTTGCCTTGGTAGTTATACTGGGATCCGTGGCAGGGACAGATGAATTTGTTCTCAGCCGAATTCCATGGGACAACACAACCAAGGTGGGTGCACACAGCATTGATGCCATATGTTGCAAGAGATCTATCTGACTCAACAACTAGATAAGTAGGATCTCCCTGTTTTAAGAATATATGCATTTTATTAAATAAATTTATAGTTTTTAAAAAAGGAAGGATTGCATACATACCATTACATTCTTATGTATCTACATATCTGAAGCGTAAAATTTAATTTTTATGTATATGCCACATGCATGAAAAAATGTATTTAACTTCTGGAAAGTTAAAATAGTGATATTTTTTATGTGATATGATTGGGTGGTGCAAATATTAAAAGGAAAGTTTAGGTGTTAGATATGTAAATAAATAGGAATTTGGTGGTATGTTTGTATATGTCACAAAAAAAAGTTACCAAAGTAATATGCACGTGACAATTGATATGGTATTATATTTTGCTGTACTAGGGCAATATATCAAGTAAAGTGCCTGATTACTGATACAAGTACAGGATACTTCAATGCAATATAAACTAATTGTGAGAAAGTTTAAGTAGATTCACTACCAAAAAAAAAAAAAAATCATTTTGAAATAGAGGAATTGGCTAAGTTATGGTGTATCCACTCACATCTCCTAAAATAACTTAATTTAGAAGGCAGTAACATTTATTAGCATTACAAAAAAATGTATATCAATGGATATAGAAGGGAGAAAACAAGTAAATATAATAAGATTTTCATAAATACAAGTTAACTGCACGTTTGCAATGATTCGTGAATGGGCTTGAATCGGGAGTTCAGCGTTACTCAAACAACTTTGTTAACATTTATTTTCGAAGCATAGTAGTGTTTTTGTTGAGAATTGGACCTAATTTAGTAGTAAAAATAAGAATATTAAGTATGGGGATTTATTTTTAAGACATTGTACTACCCTATTTAAACTCATGTTATGAGCGTAAAAAGTAAGTTTTGAGCAATTTTTTCTTCTTTATATCAGAGCCAAATTATAGCCAAGTTTTGAAAATCCTCGTGCGCTGTGATTCCTTCATTGCTCGAGAAGGGAGGATAGAGAAGAATGAGCGGAAGGCGAGAAAGTCGTGTCCTTCTACGTTGTGATCTCGTCGCTGCTTCCCTCGCAAGTTCTGATCACGGATGACAAGAAAGTCATGGTCCTTCTGCGCTGCGATCCCATCACTGCTTCTCTCGCTAGTTGTGATCCTGCTGCTTCGTGGGTTGCGGCTGACAAATGAGAGCAGGGAGGCGGGAGCAGCTTCATAAAAAGGGAGTCCCGGAGTTTTGCATTTGTGCGATCCTGTGCAGGGATCCCGTCGGTGCTCTTCCCAAGAATAGAAGGAGCGTAAGCAGGAAGTTCCAGGGATCGCATTCATTGCAGTGATTCCGTAGTTACTCTTCTAGAGTGCAAAAGGATCTCCTGCTATTTAGGAAGAGAGGAAACCGGTGATCACGTCATTGCTTTCCAGCGAGCCTCAATCGCGACAACTAGGACCTTCGAAGGACTTCGTACACAAAAAACTAGATGATGAGATAAGAAAAGATCAAGTCGGGAAGAAGAAGGAAGTTACGTGTGATCTAGACTTGAATGCTTGAAATTAAGGATGTCAGGAGACAAATATAGTACCAAAGGTAAAGGATTGGAGCTTCTGGGGAAGAAAAATCCTAAAGTTTTGAAGGACTTGGTCAGGCTCATACAGGGAGCTAGTATCTCGACTAGAGTCACTACTTCAGCACATGCTCCAACACAAATGTATCTAAATCTCCCTCTTGTGAATTCAAAGCTTGATGGACTGACCACGTATCTGTGTTGGTCGCATCGAATCGAGGATGCTCTAGTGGGGAAGAGATTAGAGGGATATCTTATGGGAGTCAAGGTAGAGCTAGACGGTGACATTGGTGAGGAGGATGAGTGGAGAACCACACATCCCTTACTTCACACCTGGATTCTCAATTCGATGGTTTCATTGATTGCCTTGTCAGTAGATGACATTCGAAAGGTGAGAGAAATCTGTGCAAAGTCGAAGAAATTTTATGTTGGTATAGAGACCCACATTAGGTTGTTCCAGATTCAGCGTGAGATAAAAGCAGCGGTGCGAGTTATAGATCGATTCAGGAATACACCATTGATTTGGAGTGACTGTGGGCAGATCTTGATCACTTCTCTCCGATGTCGAGTTGCGGCGATCCAGAGTGCAATGAAAGGGAGATCTTTACACAGTCGAGAACTATGCAATTTCTCCCATCTGAACTTGGCCTTTGATTAGACACCGGTCTTAGCATAGGCGACTATTGCTTCATTGGATGAGGTCATTGCTACATTGATAGAGGAGGAGAATCGCATGAAGCTACACTCAAAGTTGAGTGGACTTCCGAGTACGCGATTAGCATTGGCTGCCTAGAGCTCAAGTATGATAGGTGCTCAAGGGGAGACGCGCAAATGCTATAACTATGGTGAAGTCGAGCATCTGAGCAAGACCTTTCCTGAGCCACTTAAACAAAGATAGACAGGTGGAATTCAATAGGGTGGAGGTTGTGGTCGTGGATGTGGTGGTCGTGGATGTGGAAAAGGACGCTACCAGACAAATATGATGGTTGCAGAGGGAGAGACATGATTTTTACCAATGAGGATTATGAGTGGCTGATTTTCTTGAAGAATAAGCAGAAACTAGCAGGAGATGGGGCTACTTTCAACCAATCATCATCAAAGGGCAATATTGCCACTTATGCTCGCTCTGATAAAGGTATTTGTCATAGATATACTCTTGCCTCTATTTTCACCACAGAATCATCATAGATTCGATGCATCTCAACATGTGAGAGATACTGCAAGAGGATTTTCTTCCTATACTCCTCTAACAGTACTAGAGACCATATTGATTGTTGATGGTACATCACAACTTATAGTTGATAAGTGTACAATGAGGGGTACCAATTATAAGAATTTGTCCAATATTTTGCATGCTCCTTCTTTTCCAGTGAATCTTATATCCATTAGTTTCGTTATTCTCCAACTAAAATGTATTGTTTCTTTTGATATTCCTAATATGATCTTCCAAGAGAAAGGGATGAGTTGGACACTTGAAATAGAAACGTGGCATAGTAGACTTTGGTACTTGGACTCGGAGGGGATAGACTCAACTTTGACATCCATGGTAGAGTGATGGAGTAGGTGAAGCTGAGCAGACTATGGAGGATGTGTAGTTGCCACATTACAGACACATGGGGCACTCTTATTTTAGTTTATTGGACCGGTTGTATCGTTCTTTGTATGAAAAGACCAATATACAAAAGCATGTTTGTGATACTTGTGAGTTTGGCAAGCTTACTAAGAGCTCTCATATCAATTATGGGGATGGGAGTTCTTGTATTTTTGACTTGATTCGTTCTAATGTTTAGGGATCTCATTCGATAAGGTCTATGAATAATTATCGATATTTTGTGATATTTATTGATTCTTTTTATCGTGTTACTTGATTATATTTGATGAAAAAATGAACGTGATGTGCTTGCTTACTTTAAATACTTTAACAAGGCAATTCAAACTCAATATGGTGCAGTAGTGAAGGTATTGAGGTCTGGTAATGGGACAAAGTATACCAAAAAGAATTTGGGAAAACTTGTCAGCCCAAGGGACAAAGCTACAAATTAAATATCCATACACACCAACACAAAATGGAGTAGCAAATAGGAAGAATAAAGACCTTCTAGAGGTTGTCCGAAGCATGATGCTTGCAATGAAAGTCCCAAAGTAATTATGGGGCAAGCATTTTTTACAGTTGCTCAATTGATCAACACGATACTATCGAAGGTGTTGGATTAGAAGCCTCCTCGTCAGATGTTGAAAGAGAATAATAATAAAATCTTTCAATTGAAGGTGTTTGAATGCATATGTTTTGTGAAGAATAACAGACCAACAAGTGGGAAGATGGATTCCAGAGCTGTGAAATATGAGTTCGTAAGTTATTCTGCTACTCAAAGGGATATGTTCGCAGAAACTTGATAGTGAAGAGATTATTTGTGGCATGAATGCGTCATTTATAAATTTGAACCTTACTACACTGAGGAGGTGACCAAACCCTTTAACAACTCGCCAAATACTGAAGATATGAGGCAAAGGGAGGTGAGTAGCAATGATGAGAGAGTGGTACACATGAGAGCAATGACTTATCCTGTGATGTGGGATGAATCAATTGAGAAACCAAAAAATAATTAGTGAGCCCAAATGTGGTGAGATTCATGTTAAAGGTTAACTAAAGGTGTATACATGGAAAATGAAGCAAAACAAGAGAGCAGTGCCTATAGTACCACTTGTGTCAACTAGTCATTGTCCCGACATTCCCTAACTCTTGAGATGCATACATCATCCACCTCCGACTCATAACTCCCAAGTGATATGATTCCACCTCCTTCTCCTAACCCTCAAACTATAAGAAGAACCTTTTGCAGTAATGCAGGACATTCTCCCAATTGTTTTGAGTGGGAATATGACATTGTTAATTTTATTTTCTATTATAACATATCACTTTTACATGGAGCATTCATTGCACCTCAGGACACTTTCTGTATACCCAAGTGTTAGCAGATTGTTAAAAAGAATCCCAAGAAAAAAAGCGACTATGCATGGAGAGCTTAGGGCTCTCGATAAAAATCAAACATGGGAGAAGACAGTGTCATTAACAACGTGGAAAAAGGCAATAAGGTGCAAGTGGATCTTGGCAATAAAGCAATTTATAGAAGAAAAGGTGAAGCGGTACAAAACACGATTAGTGGAGAAAAACTATAGGCAGTCTTATGACATTGACTATAATGAAACTTTTGCACCAGTAGCAAAGATGAGCTGACATTAAATGGTGGGTGGAAGTTTCACCAACTTAATGTGACGAATACATTTCTTTATGATAAGTTATTGAAAGAGGAATATATGTTGATACCAATAGGATTTGGTACAGTCCAGACAGTGGGAAAAGTGCATAGACTCAGGAAGTCATTGTATGGCTTGAAGCAGTCTTCTCGAGCCTGGTTTGACAAATTTAAAAAGGTTATAGTGGGCACGGGATATCAGCAGATCAATGTAGACCAAGCGAAATTCATTCGATAACATGAAGGTCACACCACTATAGTAATTATATGTTAATGACATCAATATCACTGGTGATGATGAGGTAGAGAATGATTAACTAAAAATAAGATTTAACAATGAATTTGAGGTTAAGGGTCTTGGACAACTCATATTATTTCCTTGGGATTGAAGTGGTCGTGGACCTGAGGGGATGATCTTGTCCCAGAGAAAGTATATACTAGATCTCTTCACGAAAATATGCATACTAGCGTGCAAACTTGCAGTTTCTCCAATTGACCAAAAGACAGTTGAGTAAAGAGGCAGGAGAACTGGTTGATCGTGACAGGTACCAGAAATTAGTGAGTCGTCTAATCTATCTGTCACACTCAGCCCGATATGTCTTTTGCAGTAAGCATGGTGAGTCACTACATGCATGATCCAAGAAAAAAAAACATATAGATGCAGTTTAACAAATTTTGAGGTACTTGAAGAGTGCACCAAGGAAGGGTTTGATCTTCAAGAAGAATGGGCATATAGAAATTGAAGGCTTTTGTGATGCTGACTAGGCGAGTTGTGCAGACTACAAAAGATTTAGTTCAAGATATTGCATGTTAGTAGGGGGCAAGGCCATGAGTATATTTTGAAAGAGCAAGAAACAGTCTACAGTAGCGAAGTCAAGATCAAAGGTAGATTGCAAGGCCATGGCCTTAGGAGTTGCCGAGATGAAGTGGTTGAGAGTCATGTTGATCGAGCTCAAGAGGGACCAAAGAACTCAATGAAGTTGTGGTGCGACAATAAGTCAATAATCAACATTGTCACCAACCCGATGCAACATGATAGAACCAAACATGTTGAGATTGATAGATTCTTCATCAAGGAAAAGCTGAATAACAAGCAACTGGAACAAAGTCATTTAGCTATTGGAGAGAAAGTGGCTGACTGCCTCACCAAAGGACTTAGTTCATTAGATTTGTCTAAATTATGTGACAAGATAGGCTTGGTGGATATCGTTTAGCCATCTTGAGGGGGAATTTTGGAATTAGACCTAATTTAATATCCTATTGGTAAAAAAGAGAATATTGAAAAAGTTTGGGGTTTATTTGTAAAACATTATAATACCCTATTTAAGCCCACGCTATGAATGTACAGAGTAGGTTTTGAGAAATTCTTTCTTCAGTATTAGAATAGACTATAAATAATTTTTTATCATAGAATGAGGCGCTATCATCACCATAGCCTTATCCCAACTATCTACAGTTTATAATTCTAATTTTTAATTCGTGCCTACGAAGTTAAAACAGAAACTCCAATTGACAAATATATGGAGATCGGAGAATATTGGTAATGTCTACCTTTAATCCCTGAGTGAGAGTTCTATCACCAGGTCCATGAGTTTGGAGCCATTGATCTACCAAAACATCGTTTCCAAGAGCATCTTTAGCATAAGTTCCACCGCCACCACCCGACCCACTGCATTTATTTTTAATGACAATGTTAGCAAAAAAAATATATCAAAATATCCTCATACAAAAATCATTATTAGAGTTCAAAATTAGAAGACATTTGGTATAAATTACTCACTATATAAAATTTGTCTTATGAAAATAAGACAAGTTTTTATGCCAAATGACTTCATGTTTCGAGCAAATATATTCCTATCCTGACAGATTTGTGTATCAAGATACCCAAATATGATTTTTTCAGCTAAAAACCATAAGACATGTTGGATCGATAAAACGAGGCAAAATGTTGGGGTGAGAAAATAAACATTCCAAGGTAAAAAATCTCATTCCAAACAAACAAATTCTAATAAGTCCTGTTTTGTGTTAACTTGTTTCACATCAAAACAACAAATAACAAAATAGAAGAAGTTTGAGATCTATTATTGAACAAAAAGCCATATTTTTGCTTTCGTATCTCAATATTTCATTTTTTTAATCTAACCAAAGAGCAACATAAATTTAGGGGAAAATAAAATATCTAACTTGGAATAAAAACTTTGCACATAATGCACTCCTTCATGGGCAAGAATATTTTACATTTTAGCATGAATTTATACAAAAAGAGAGAAATGTTGGAAAAGTTGTGTTGAACCCTACTTTACTACATATTGGGCAAAAAAAAGATAACCAACTCAAACTTAAACTCAAATTGTCTCATTAAGTAATTTTTTAGACCAACTACCAATAGCTTACAAGTTTCAACTTACAAGTTGAAGCTAAACTTTATCATAAACACCTATATGTTCATGTATGACCAAGTTCATAGACTGGGGTTCACAACTACTACAATATGTAAAGGGAGATAGCTTGTCGAGCCAACTAGACAGGTCAGCTAGATAAGTTCAACTAATTAACTCAATGAGGGAGTTATGTCCGATAGCTCGCTTACGCTGATGGACAAGCAGATACCCAACCAAATTAAAGCCAAAGAAGCTTCTACAACCAAGTTAGATTTTATTGTGATAATTAGGTTTGACAATGTAAGTTGGATGGCTAGTTTTTATTTAACATTTTTCTTTTCCTTTTTTCTCCAATGGCGGGTGTGTATCTCTTTATTCCATAAACTAGAGAACTGTAACTGCACCTTTAAAAGGAAAGATATTCATATAACTGTCTCTAAAGTCTAAGGTGGTATTTGGCTACATTTCAGATTTATGTAAAATAGGATTTTTCAAATCCGATAAAGACAGATCAATCAAATGACCAGAAGAGCTTGCCCGATGATAGAATAAATCCTTCTCGTGATCGAATTTACTAAATCTGGATTTACGTCTAACAGGAAACCGAAGGCTAGAAAAAAATAACGGAATGCGAGAAAATTCGATTTAACGGAGCTTTCGATTTGTTTTTCATTTTTTAGTGTGTGGTTGGATTTAAGTTAAATCCATGGCTGAATTCTATTATAAGTATGCTACCAAACACCCCCTAATGCATTTCATCTTGAGTAGAGATAATTTACACAAAAAATAACTATAAATCACCATTTTTTATAGTGCAGGTAAATGAAAAAACAGAAAAAATAGCACGACTAGCCCTCTTGCTTCAGGTTCAAACAATGCCTTAAGCCCTCTTCAGTTAGATCTGTGTACGTGTCTTTTGGCGTGTTCTTTCATCTGAGAACTGTCAGGTATCTTGATTTCTTATCTAGCGTATCCTTGCGAGCTTCTTCCTCAGTGGTTTGTTCCAACATTTTCTCGAGATGTTTGCGGTCCCTTTTAATCAATCATCATCAAATTACAAACAATAAAAAGAAAGGAGAATCTTCAGGTTTTACCCGGGAGGGACAAAGAAAGCGGCATAGGGAAACACCATCGCTGCTGTTGGCAATGAAATGGCTCCAAGAAGAAGAACATTCATGAGCTTCCTCTTTCCCATGTCTGGAACCCTATCAGCTGAAATGCTTGTGGCCTGACATGCAATCTTCATTCTCCAGTCCTTCTCGGAGCCCAGCCCTTTTTTTGGCTTGTAGAGCAGAGCCTGCGATGGTGCATATATTCCATTTTTGCTGGAGCACAGCTGTTCCATAAACAGTAGAATTTATCAAAGGCGCAGCATTTATGTACAGAGAATAGGGATTTTAGAAGAGGAGCAGAGATTGTTGGATTGGCGATTCCGCGGGAGAAAAATTAGGTTATTGGGCAGTTACCTGAGAAGAGCAAGCGGCAGTGGAGAGAGTGGCGGAGGCCATTCCAGTTGGAGGTGAGAGCTTGCTTCTTCTCTCAAATTATCGAGTAGGTTGCTTGATAACTGCGCTGCTGGATTGGGATAGTGGGTTTGGTTGATGGAAAATTAGTGGCCTCTGGCAGCCACACGCTTGGAATGCTTTCCACGTTTTCTTATCCATTTCCTTTTCCTTTCTCTTAGAATGTAAATTTACGTACATATCACATAATTCTTACATATTTACATATCTAACACCGAGACAGATATTCATATTCATCACACTTTGATGTCATAAAATTATGCATGAAATGAATAGATTTTTCTTTTAAGAAGTTAATAACGATTATATTTTTGATGTGATGTTGTTTTTTAGTATTATAAATGTAAGAGAAATTTACATAAATAATATAAAAAGATAAAATAGTTATGTATTTCTTACCATTTTAATACCAAAATCCCTTCATACTATCAAATCTATCCTTTTTCTTGCCTCTCGTTTAGTCCCTCATCCAGACCTTGCAAAACGCTCAGAGTCCATCACATGTGTTGAACGTGGTCTCTTCACGTGCTTCGATTGTCGCTTAATGTGCTTCCTCTAAAACATCAAGCTCCTCCTACAGATCTATTAGATTTTCTTCTTACTTATCGTTGCATTACTTGGATGTATTCGAGCAAACTTGTTATTTTAGGGTTTGTTTTAGAAATTTAAGAGTTAGTTGTAGTCTGATCTTTCTATGCACCTCCGAGCAAATAATGCTTCAGGTTTTCTTCCATCGTAGCTTTTGATCTCGAGTTCTTATTTACTTTGAGGCAACCTATGAATGTTGCAATTTTTTTTTCCCTTGGGCTTAATCTTTTGGTTTTATGTTACTTATTTGTTAAAATAGTTGAGTCGTTTTAGTTGAAGCCACTATTATTGTGTTTGCTATTTTGCTCCAACAAATATTGATATTTGACTTGGTTTCTTTCACTAGTCTTAGTTAGTTTTGTTCCTTATTGTATAGATGACTATATCAGCCAGTTGAATGTTTTAGTGTAGGTAAATCTAAGATTGATGCATTCATAATTATATTATTATATTGCACTCTTGGACGAGTACATGCAGAGTATGAATTGCTAAAGTTTGATTTATTAAATATTTTCATCAATCATAAGTACCTTACTTATCAGGTTTGTGATTATGTAGCTGACCCAACACGCTGTTACACAATTATTTAAATTCATAAATATGGACAAAAGTTTGACCCAATTTATATTTAGCGGTTGATGCGGGTAGATATAATGCATAAATTTTGCAAATATATTTCAATATTACAAAATACACACGACATATATAAAAATAAATATGCAATATAATCCCAACAAAAATACCTTTTATGAAAATAGTTTATCTTTAAAACTCTTTTTAAACTGCCAAATCCCTTTTAAAATCAATGCAAATATATGTATCGCTCAAGTAATAAATGGCTCTAATGAAGTCCTAGATATCGATATCACGAGGAAGTTAGAAAAACCAATAAGTAAATTCTGAATATTATTTTATAATTTAAAAATACAAAAATAAAAGTAAAGTGCGAAGTTTGAATATTAACTACAAAGGTGAATGTTAAATAAAATGTAGTTGAAATACATAGTTAAATATCTAAAAACTAAACTTTCAAAAGTAAAATTACGAAAACTAAACAAAGTTTTTATTGACCGAAGATTCAAATTTAAGAAAACATCATTCCCCTTTACAATAAGTATATGGATTGTGAAGAAATTAAAATCATTTTGAAAATATATTAAAGAACTCTTTTGTGCCAAATAGGAGCAATCATATTCTTTACCCTCTTTCAGGTGCTATAAAGAACAATGACTAATCCAGAGTTCGGTCCCTAATTCAGTGGTTAGGCTGGGAGGATACCGGTTGCTACTCCAGAGCTCCCACTACTCCCTCCCTTGAGGGCTAACAATCTCGCATTAGTTTCCAATCAAGTGGACCAAATTGGGGATTTTAATCTGTCACCTTAAAATCTCTTATTCTACATCCAACAAAGTATATTTCCCTATTTATCTGCACTCAATTCCATGGATAACATACTCTCTCATGAAATCAAATGTGATTCTCCCCCTGTTGTAGAAATCATAGATCTTTTTATAACATATGTTTCTCAACATGTTTTAACATTTTAATTGGCTAGGTCGAAAAGTAAATAAAAATCGGAGTTTAAATCATCACAAATTATTAACATTTAGAACAAGGAAAACAAAATCAATTCTTCACAAAATCATATCTCAAAGCAGGGAGAAGGATAAAGAAAACTACTCAGAATTCATGAGAAGGATGCGAAAAAACATGGATTTCATATATAAAAATAAGTTTACAAATAAAAGAAATAAAAGACACAACTTATCTCACAATCCTTCCCAAGCAAATCTCTAGAAGTTCTGATTGTTTTGTACCATTTGGATAATAGCAGGTTTAAGCTCAAATGAATTAGCAGCTACATCGGGATTTTGGATAGATAAGTGAATTTAATCTACTGTAGGATTTGCATAATCTCGTAGAGTTTTAGGTTGATGTTCATTTCCTATTCCTTGATTGTTCACATTGTTTTCAATTGTGTCAGGATTTCTAGGTTCTTTTCTTAGTTATCTATTTCTTCTAACTATGTGTTCTAATTCTGAATCATAGGGTATAAGATTTTTAGGTCCAAATTTACGCATATAATTGAAATCAGTACACAGAAAAATAGTTAACTAGATATGAAAATAAGTTACAATTCAAGTAAAAGTTTTCTAATATTCTTAATTTGTCTGTTACTCTAATTATGATTTTTTTTACTCTCCGGCAGCGGTGACAGCGACTTTATGTATGCTTAAAAATACAAGAATTTGATATTGTTGCTAGAAGATTTAAGTCCCCGACAACGGTGCCAAAAACTTGACAATGGTTATAGATTTGATAAAAATGTGTATAAAATATTCAATAATTGCAAAGTCACACATATCAACGCAAATATATGTATCACTCAAGTAATATAGGGCTCTAATGGAGTCTTGGATATCGATCCCACAAGGAGTAATACTAGAGGCTGCGAACTAGGATTTAGAAATCAATACTTAATCATAACAATACAGTTCAAATTGCTTATTTGTCACTAATAAGCAATTGAAATAAATATGTAATTTTAACAAACTCTTAATTAACAAATTCTACTAATAAAGTTTCTAATGTGCAGTTCAATATATAAGAAAGCATCCTTCTCCTCGTCAAGAAATTAAAGTGAATGGATAAAGTGAATTAGTTCAAATTGTATTATGTCAAATAGGAGCATACCTATTTTTTACCCTTTGGTTCAAGCATAAAGAACATTGACTAATTTTATGCTTGGTTACTGAATCTGCAGCTAGGCTGGGAGGATACCGGCTCTCACTTTGGTGCTCCCACATTCCCCTCGCTTGAGGGCTAACATCTACACTTCAACACCCAAACAATAGGACCGAATTGAGGATTTTAATCTGTCACTCTAAAATCTCCAATTCTACGTCTGATAATTTTATTTCCCTATTTATTTGCACCTAACTTTCAAGGACTTTGACCTCCCTAAATCTTGGATGTAATCTTCACTTTAATTGTAAAACTCAACATATTTTGACAAATCAATTGGCCAGATTGAAAGTAAATTAAGATCGAAGTGAAAAGATCATCACAACTTCTTTAACATTCTCATGGCTCAACCAATTCAAATTACCATTTCACTAAATCTCAAAAGAAGGAGAAAGACAGAGAAAACTACTCAAAACTCATGGAGAAGATAAGACAAAACTTAGAACTTATATATAAAAGCAAAGTCATACAAACTTCAATAAGTAAATATCACTTATCTCTAATTCCTCCACAAGCAAACTCCTTGAAGTTCCTCTGAATCTCTTTCTTCCTTTACAGCACACAGAATTCTTCTTTGAAGTAGCAAGGAGGAAGAAATCTCTCACTTTCTCTCAACTCTTACAATCTCTCCAAGAATTCCTCACAGTACTAACCCTAAATTAAACTCTCTACACTCTACAAAAAACAAAAACTCAGCGGACACCACCACGGGGCTCCTTTTTTTTGGCCCAAATGTTTCTTGTAAAGTTGTAGAAGACTTTTCCAAGAGTTGTTTAAGCGTCCCTTCAAAAAATCGTCCACATTCAATGCACGTGTTAAGAGAACCGCCGCTCTCACTGTTGGCGGCCTCGATGGTGTCGTCGGCGGCCTTCTAGAATATTTGATTTTGGACTCTTCGGAAAAACCCGTCGTCGGCACCGTTGGGCTCGCCGTCGGCGCCCTAGTTCAAATCTTCATATTTTTGTCCTTTTTGCTCCAAATTCGCTCCTTTTTGCATCTTTTTGCTCCAATGACCATAATTCAACATACCTACAACAAAACATCAAAAATACCCTTCTTTAATGTGCAATATCATCAATATTAGTATAAAATAGGTATGAAAATCTTAATATATTTTTCTTTGGTCAGTAATCTTATGAGAGAGCATGTAATGCCTAAGCTTTTGGGCGGCAAAAATTATAGCTAGATAATGCTTCTCAATAGGCGGATACTTTACCTCTATTGGTATTAGACGACGACTCAAGTAGTAGAGTGTGTTTTCCTTACTCTCGTCATTGACCTGAGCCAACAGGGCTCCCAGAGAGACGTCTAAGGCCGCAGTATAAAGCATCAATGATTTTCATGGGATAAGGGCTGCCAAAACAGGAGGTGTCATTAAATATCGCTTAACATCCTCAAAGGCCCTTTGGCATTTCTCTTCCCAAATGAATTTGGCGTCCATTTTAATTAATGTCAAGAAAGACTGACACCTACCTGAGAGATTAGAAATAAAGCGTCTCAAACATTCCAACTTTCCTTGAAAGAAAAGTAGTTTTTTCAATGTTTTAGGATGAGGCACTTCCAAGATAGCTTTAATCTTATCCGGGTAGATCTCGATTCCCTGATGATGAACAAAAAATCCTAGAAATTCCCAGAGATGACACTGAAGGCACACTTTAAGGGATTCATCTTGAGATTATATTATCATAATCGATCGAACACAATCCTCAAATTGTACAAATGGTCTATTTTCTGCTTTCTTTTGATGACCAAATCATCCATGTAGCACTCCACTTGATTGTGAATGAGGTTGTCAAAGATCTTCATCATAGCTCGTTGATATATTACTCTGGTGTTCTTTAACCTGAATGACATCACTGTGTAGCAAAATATCCCAATCAATAACCTGAAAGCTGTAAGTACTGCATTCTCTTGATTAATTTGAAGGACTTTAACCCAATCTAAATTTCAGACTAGGAATGAAATTAGTAGGCTAGAACCATTCCTAAGTCTAATTCTTTCATTCCCTATGGGATCACAATAATGGACTAAAAAATTTGATATTTCTGATATGACACATACAATTGCGTGAACCCCTGGAGTGTGAGTGCACCTGGAACCAGTATCAAGACACCTTTGATAAATGAAGTTTTAATGTTGGGTCATCCTTAGTAAATATCTATCATCGAGCTGATGACGTTAGACTTAGTGTTTCTTGCGAGGCAACCAAAGTTTATATTTGTGCTTATGTTTACTTGTTGACCTCTTTAGTAGTCTAGGGCCTAGCCATAGGATTGTCCTATTGACTACTCCTAGAGGACTAGAAAAGGAACCCTCACCATTAGAAATTTGAAACTCTTCTTTGCTCAACTTGAAGTTCCACATATTGGTCCTGACCTCTAGCACTTTGTAGGTGAGAACAATATGGGGGAGCTCAAGGGGAGTCTCCACAAGACTGCTTGGCCTTAGGTTCAACCCTTTAGGTGTTGGTCTGGAGCTATTTCATACACTGTCACTCACTTTCACTCACATTCACTCACAACCCTAAACCCAAGCTTATTGACTTTGATCCCTTGATCTTTTGGGAGACTCATGTTGATGCTCCCCTAGACCCACCAGCTTTAGGCTAGGGTCTAGTCAAGACCAGTATGTAGAGGACCCAAATGGAGATGCCATTGGTCCATGGCTCAAATAAGGTGGTTGGCACCCCACTTTCACCAAAATACCAAACTTAGTCATTTTGCCCCCAAATCTACCCAATTTGCCAAAACATCCCTAAACCCCAAATTGGACCAAAATTCCCAATTTCACCCAAACTTAACAAGTTTGTCAAAAAATCATCTCAAACCATTTGAAACTACCCAAATTGCCTAAAAGCTCTACCAAAATTACCCCAATTTTGCCAAAATTAAAAAATACCCTTAGTAGCCCAAACTTTCCCAAAACCCTCAAAATCATTTCAAATGTCTCCAAAACCAATTTGAACCCTTCAATTGAACCCAATTTTATTAATTAAACCCATTTTAACAAAAAACCCCAAATTGTCTTCCAAGGCCCAATTACCCTAATTCACCCCAAATGTCCACCAATTTGCTTCCAATTTTCCCCAATTTAAATTCTAAAATCCAATTTATCATGATCAAACTCAGTTTAAACCAAATCCAAGTCCAATTAACCCACATTTGAGTCCAATTTCAACCAAAATAAAAAAAGCCTAAATTTGGCCTAAAACCAAAACCCCGCTCAATTGAACCGCCAAAGCTTACCAATTACCCCAATTATGCATCATAAACTCTTTGAAACATCTCCACACACCAAAATGAAACCTCAATTGCCCTTGGTCAAGATTCAATTTCTCTCAATTTCAAACCAAATAAAAAATTCCTAAATTTGCCCCAATTTAACCTTGTGCCTAAATTCCATCAAATTAAATGACCAAACCACAAAATTGGCTTCAAATTAAAATTAAGAACTCTTCATGACATTCCCTTAGACCATTTTGAACTCTTTTTTTTGGACTTATCCCAACCTAAACCTAAGTCTAACCCAACATCCCCAAATTGATCAAATGCCCAAATTCCCTCAAATTGAACCTCCAAATCAATTCAAAATCACTCCAAATCTTTTATAAAACCCTCATTAAAATCATCCACACAATATTGATCAATAAATTGATCTCATTGTCATGGCTAGCCTAACCCAAACTCAGTTTCAAGACAATTTGACCCAAATTGAACCCATGGACCAAAATTGACTAAGTCATGCCTAAGTGACCAAATTAATGACAGCACAGCCACCAAATAGATCCTAGTGACCAGGCTAGACCCATCTAGCCCACCCTATGGAAGCCATGGACCAATCGTCCCTTGATTTAGGGGATTTTATCACTTGTGGGCCTAAACCAAGAAATCCTTGTCATCATACCAAGCCATTAGAGGTTAATCATCATAAACCATATACTGACTCCCCTGACTTCTCTGGCCACTACCCCTGGTTCTGTTGGTTGTCCTAGTGGCTGGAAAACCCTAAAACCAAGAGCCACCATCCTTGAATCAAAACCCATTACACCCATCCAATGTGTCTAACCTTGATTGTCCTTTAGCATTCTACAGCCCTCCACCTCAGCTCCATATTGCACGTAAATTGAAGCCCTAGCAACCACCCTAAGCCATTCTATTTAAACTCTTCATCCATGGCCAAAAAAGGGGGCAATCCAATTTCCTTGGCGAAACTCTGTCAAATTGCTCCCATAGCTCCTACAAGACTCCTTACTCATTGCAACCATCTCTTGGTCATTTTCCCGACCACCTGAGCTCAATAGTTTTGCTCAAAATCAGGTCAAACTTTGGCCACCCTCAAAACTTCCCCAAACATCAAATTGAACTGCTCTTAAGCTTCCCCAGACTAAGAGAGGAAGATCCCCATTGAAATCCCCCTTTTTGAGCTCTCCAAACCACTCATAGACCAAGGCCGCACCCCATTTCATTGAACTTCTACTTGGAGCTTACACCAGAGGGAACCAACACATCCAGGAGGATCGTTGGACTCCATTAAAGCTTCCACAAGCATCTAATTGAGGCCTCCCCTCTCCCTAATCTTGAGCTCTGTTTTCATCAAATGTGAAGTGAAGTTTAATTTCATAGCATTGTAACTGTATGGATGTGTTTGTATTGAGTAGATGAAAGTTTAGGAGCAAACCTCGTGTGATTTGGTTGGGGATCAAGCGAGATCTTAGGTCTATAAGTCTAACGGCTCATGGCTTTAGTTCATCGAGGACAATGATGGAGGACCGTTCGATCGAGTGTGTATCAGATGGACGGACAAGATCAGGTCAGACGAAGGAATGAACTGTGAACAGCAGGACGCGTGGCCACTGACTTAAACAGCTGCGCCGCCGTGTGAGCTTCAAAGATGTCACGCGTTTACGTGGCACTGACTGGGATGAATAGAAAAATAGGAATTTCTTGATTTAAATAAATACCAAAACTTTGAAAAATCATATCTTTGTGTAAAAAATCATAAAAATAAAATAAAAATACCCTCTTACTTAGTGAACAGAGGAGAGTAATGAACTAAAAATTAAAATTATTTGTTAACTCTCTGATTTTTAATGAATTAAATACTCTATGGAGTATATTAATTCATTATGATCAAGCATTGCTCACAATGGCTTCAAACTTTTGGGGTTCATTACTAGTGACAGAGAGGATGTTCTCTGATTTTTCCAAGGTCATAGGGCATCTCTATGCTTCTAACCTTAAGTTTCAAATTATGATGGCTATTGTAAATTATTTTAATTATATAAATTAAAATACCACTTGGAAAATTATATGAATAATTTTAGTAGGTTTCATATGGTTAGAGAAGCTTAGAAAAAATGTCATGATGATTTGAATTATTTTGTACATTTCTATAGTTAATTAAATGTATATATCTTGTTCTGATTTAGGTAAATGAAATACTAATAAAAAATAAAAAAGTAATTCCACATTATGTACAAAAATCATGTTTACCCACTGTAAAAATTTAAAAATTATTTGACTAAGCTTGAGCACAAAAGTTGATTTTCTAAGAAACCTCATATTTTTGTACAAAAAAATTATATTAAATTAAATATACTTGGGAAAATTATGAAAACTATTTTTCTGAGTTCCTTGTGATTAGGGGCACTAAGAAAAAATAAAACTTATTTTTGAGAAAAATACTTGATTTTTTAGCTTTATTTTTAATTAAAAATAATTAAAAATCCCAAAAAATTCCAAAATATTTTAAAAATATGCCTAATTGTTCCCTAATCACTTAAAGCTCATTAGGATATTTTTCCTAATTTTTTCAAAATTAAAAATAAATTCTTAATAGCTTAAAAATGATTTTTTTCTTATTTTCCTACTAAAATAATTATATTAAATACAATAAAAGTCATAAAAATACAAAAAAAAATTTCTATGAGCTCTCTGAACTCAAAGAGGTTTAATAAAAATATATAGATAATTTTTTGTAATTAGAACATTATTTTACATTTAATTAAATCATTAAGATTAATTCATAATCAAATACTAATTATAGAGATTTAATTCAAAAAAATCATGGAATTTTGTCTAAGAGATTCTCTGACCTAATGGGGCCTCTAATAATTTTCTCATAAATAAAAACTTTATTTTTGATAGTTAAGTAAATCATTTTTGAAAATGCTACTTTTAAAATTTAAATAATTACTTAAATTAAACTAAATTTTGAAATCTATATTTTCTCCTCTGATGTTTTAATTGACCCGTGGATAGGACACTCTAAGAAATTCTCATAGTCATTTGAATTTTGATTATTGAGTTATGAGGTGAAGGGCCCCAAAGGCAAAGGAGTAACTTTAGATTTTGGTGCCTCAATCAAGATTTAGGATTAATCAAAGGGAGGATGGGTACTTTTGATCTTAATTAACATGTTTGGATGATTGAAATACAATGGGATTAAAAGGTATGAACTCACTTACCATCTTTTCAATAATAAGAACAAAATTGTGGTTTCCTTAATTATCATGGCTTGGAAGTCAATCAAAATTAAATGATTCTCAAGTGATGGGTTCGAGTTAGAAAGATAATATTTCATTAATTTTAAGCCCATAATTGATGACAATGTGATCTTTCAATAAGAATGCATGTCATTTAAACCAAAATTCTGCTAAGTTACCATTTCACCAACTGTGATTGTTCAGGGCTTGGTAGTGACCTAGGCTTGACATTTAAACTCATTTGATTGGACTTAGAAGATAAAATGATTGATGATTAGCACTTTTTTACACTACAAGCCCAATTTTAACTGTGGAAACCAAAACCCTTACTCAATTAAATTTGTCTTAGGGGCACCCACCCATATAACTCTTAAATGAATATCAATTGATTAATTAAGTGTCTTAGCCTTGGGACAAATAAAACATCAAGTTTCTCTTAGCAATGGGATAAAATTAAGTTAACCTTAGATGATTAATAAAAAGATATAATAAGTTTAAAATGAACTCGAAGTATTTCAACAAATCTTCAAAGTGATTCAAGTTCATGCTCCGAGCACTTTGAAATCTCTTGAATATTTTGAAGGTCAAATTAAACTTACTATATTTTGTTCTAAAATCATCCACTAAGGTCTTCTAAGACTCAAAAAAGTCATAACTTGGGTTTTGGTAGCTATACCTTCATCTACTTCAGGTGGAGGAAAGGGAAGAATCGACAGGTACGCTTTTAAGTTATTGCATATACTTTTTCATACCTCTTGTTTCTTGCTTGAATGCTTAAAGTCACCCTGCATTTCAAAACAAAAACTAAAAAAAAATAAACAAGATAAAATTCACCACCACAACAATCAAAATATAAGACAACTCAAAATTTAATTAAAAACAAAACAAAACAAAAATTGCAACAAAATTAAAAATGTCTCTATTAGATAATCGGGAATCCCTCAGAGGAGGTAACCTACGGTTACTAAAAGGATTTCCCATAGTCTAAATGAAAGTATGGAACCCATTAAATTGAATTTAGTAAATTCATTTGGACTAAGTGAATCCAAAGAAAAAAGTGGAGCCAGAACAAGGGAACCATAAGATCCTAACATTCCCCATAATATTTAAATGAACATAACCTTAGGAATCATTTGATTTAAAATCATGACTTGACACATTAGAAAACTTAAACTTGCTATGACAAGGAACTCTAAGGTAGCATCGTGGGCAACACGGCTATCTTCAACATCAAAATATGTCTACACCAGTTAAACTGTTCTTTTGAATTAAACAACAAGCGATAAGACTTCGATATTGTGCATCTAGTGCGACAAAAATCCTCATTTTTTCCTTTAAGCTTTTGTATGGCTCAGCTATATAATTTATGCCCTAACCTGCTTTAGGATTCTGAGGTTGTCGTTCGTCACGACCTAAATTTTCACATCTTCTAGGTTATTTGTGTGATCGTTTCACACAAATGTAAGCCCTAATTAATAAAATTAGAAGGATGAAACTTTTAAATATTTCTCCTATAAACTGAAGCTAAACCATAGGATAGCTTGAGAAGTCACTGTGGTTCTCCCCAAGATCCGTGACATCCCCTAGTTCTTCTTCTTTTTGATTCCAAAAATAAATTTTCCAAAGTTCAGTCATTCTCATTTCACATCTCTTTGTCTGATCTCCTTGAAAAGTCTTATTCTTATTACCTCTTTGAATACAATATCCACTAATTTTTATCAAGAGTTTTCTTAGGTGACTTTGGTTATCTAAGATGTAATTAACTATAAGGGCTTACCTTTATAGGAAACTTTCAATAAATCAGCTTAATATAAACCCTATTTAATTTTCTATATTAAATAGGGGAACTTATCGACTTATAATAAAAATAGTTTCGCAGACCAAACAGATGTCATTTTTTCTTTAGTTTATTTGATCGAGTCTGACCCTCAAGTCTTGTATTTCTCTTTTGGGATAGATACATAGCTTGAGGTGTGATACGCCTAAAAAATATTCAATTTTTCATATGTTTTTAATGCCTATATTTGGTGATTTTCAATGATATTACACTTTAAAGGAAGTTGTTTTGTATATTTTTTGTTTCATGTACTACAAATGGAGTTTTGGAGGAAATGTAGCAAAAATGGAGAAATTTGAAGCAAAAACGATCAACAAAGAAAATTTTGTCCTAGCACATTTCGATATGTCTTTCTATCTTTAATCTCTTTAAAATTTATCACACATTTTTTAATGAAATTACACTTTATAAGAAGATTGTTTTTATCTTTATTTTGTAGGTCTATCTATTAGGAAGGCAACACGTCTGAAACAAGCAAAATGGAGCTAAAACGAAGCCAAATGAAGCAAAATGGTGGAGTTGCGCTGGGTGGGCATCGATAGAGCCAGAGTGCAGAAAATGAAGCCAAAATGGCATCGACAGCGGCCAAAATAGCGTTGACAGTGGCCAAAATAGCGTCGACAGTGCCTGAGACAGTTTGGACGTGATCCTGGGCTAATTTTTAGAAGATTCATTGTATTTGGAGGTTTTTGGAAGGTTGCTTGAGGCATCTTTTGGGAAATTTGTCCCTACACTATAATAGAGTGTTTTTATGTCAAAAAAAGTGGTGTGTGTGAGTGGAAAAATGTGGAGAATGTTTATAGATCTTAGAATATGAGTAAAAATGTAGATTTCTACCTTTTTGGAGAGATTAGAGAGGGGATTTTGAGAGAATCTGTAAGGAGATATAATAGTATTGCATGGATCAGCGGGAGACTTTGTGGGAGAGATTTTCATCTTTCTATCAAGGGGAAAAAACTAAGTATTATGTTCTTCATTATCTTCTGATTTTGTAAACACTTATCTAGTGGATTTGCTTTGATGTAATGAAGATTTTCATTATGTTTTCTTTGTGTTTTGAAATGTGTTTCTCTTACTCTTTCTTCTCTTTTAGAAACAGTGACATGAGAAGATTATGTCGTTATTTTCTTTGTGATATTAGGATGCATGCTAGAAGATGTTTTAATTATAAATGTGATCATTTTTACTTGCACTTCATTTATATTACAATAAGGGTCCGTTGTAGTGTTAAAATTCATTGCAATTGCATTGATAAGAGGGCAGTGTAATTCTCAATAAAGTGGAGCTACATTCAAATTCCATGGGTGTTCAAGTTCATTGGGGTTGAGTGTAATTAAATAGGGAAATATATATATGGTTGGGCGTAGAATTGGAGATTTTAGGGTGACATACTAAAATCTCAACTTTAGTCTTAGAGTTTAAGAACTAAAGCGATTGTTAGCCTTCAGAGGAAGGGAAGTGGGAGCTCTGGAGTGAGAGTCAGTATCCTCCCAGCCTAATCATAGATTTAGGGACTAAACCTGAGATTAGCCTATGATTTTCTATAACACTAAATCAAGGTAGAAAATTAAAATTGCTCATATTTGACACATACAATATTTAATGTATCTCATTCCCTTATGTTATCCAATTCACACCATAATAAGAGTAGTTTTTAACATCTCAAAATTCTCCAAACCAACTCATCCAGAAAGGGTTTCTTTAGAATTACTATTTATATTTAGGAATAGTTATTATCCTTACATTTAACAATCGCATTTAGGAGTGTTGCTAGATAAAAAACTATTTTAATCGACATTCCAAACTAAGGACTAATAGTAGTAGACTGGAATTTGACTAAGGACATCTTTCCTTGCTTCCTCGTGGGATCAATATTCAGGGCTTAATCAAAAAATCATATATTACTTGAAGTGATACATGCACTTACGTAGAACCCATAATGTGTGAACTATTTTTTATATTTTATAGAATTTCAATTTTACATATTAGCTGCTAAATATAAATTGGGTCAAGTTTTTTACTGTCTTTTGAAAGTTAAATTACTACGTAACTACGGGTCGGGTCATGTTTTTAGCACCGTCTCAGGGGAATTGAATTAACATAAAACACGCACAAAAACAACACATGCTAGGGGCGCATCAAGTTTTTGGCGCCGTTGCCGAGGAAGTGAATTGACATAAAACAAGCACAAAAACAACACATGCTAGGGGCGCATCAAGGTGTAGTGTTCTTTCATTTGAATTTTGATTTCATATTTCGGTTTGATTTCA
>NEWO01000395.1:98521-109959 GCA_003013225.1 Phalaenopsis aphrodite
CTCTGAAGCGGGCGACGAGATTCCGATTCCGGCGACCGACAACTTCCACAAGACGACCTTAAAAACAATTTCGACATTACTATTATTATTGTGTTGAGTGTTTGTATCGATGTGTTTATGTTTTTGATATAATTGTTTTGTTACGATTAGGATTGTGTGATTTGCAGAAGAAGAAGTTTTCTCATTATAACTAGTCTTCAGTGTATCTTTTTGTGGTTTTAGGAGTAGTTGTGTCTTTTACAGCCATGTTCTGAATCGAACATAAGGGTATATAGGAGACATACTAAGTTTAGACATGGGGCAAGTCCATCTCAATTCGATGCTTCTTATTTATGACCCTATTCTTCATTTAAGATGGCCTTTGTGTTCAAGGAATACAAAAGCTGGTAGATGATCTTTCTATTATACAGGTTAAGGCGCATACTATATCGGACAGAAAGTAATTACAGGTTGGAAACACGTAAGCCAATTTAAATAGTTAATATGCTATCTGGCCTAAAATATTTTTCTTGCAAAAATATGTGAAAGCACCTGATAGTCCAAAAAGAGGAGGAATTCATTGGAGATTAAGAAATAGATGAGAGAGATGTGATGAGGAAGAGGATGAGTGACCTTATTTATCAATATTGATAGGGTATTATGTTTGATTAAAAACTTAGGAGGATGAATATTGCAAAACAACTGATCAGTCCAATTGAGGTTTGGGCGCCTAAGTATCGCTCACAAGAGTGCCTAGGCGCATTTACCTGATATCCGACTATTAAGCCCTAAATCAGGCTAATTTTCTTCATTTTTTTGTGAATCTCCTATCCCAACTCTTCTTCAGTGATTGAGAGGTGAAACCTATGGTATCCATTTTTCTTCCAATTTATCTTGATTCAAAAAGTATTTGTGAGTGGAAATCACTCCTAAGAGTTAAATTTCACTCTTAATCCTTTTCCTTCGATTTTCATCCAAGCTTTTTAGAATTTTGGGTGGAGAAAATTTGGATTCAAGATTTTTGCGAAAAAACTTGATTGAGCTCTTGTTTGCATCTAGTTGCATCCACTTTGCTTTCATCTCCTATTTCTTCTGATTTTCATCACTTATTACACTTAAATGACTCCTAAAGGATTGGGCGGCAAATCAAAATATCTGTTTGATAAGAAGAAATTTTTTAGCTCCAAAGTTGATGAGCATTACAACAACTTTTTGACATCAAAGAAGTTGATTGTGGAATGTGGATTTATCCCCTCAGGGTGCAGTTGAGAGTATGATTTTAAATCGCCATTGGGAAATTTTTTGTTATAACACCTCTATGGTTTTGATTCTTGTGGATAGGGAGTTTTACGCTAATCTCCATGAGGCATCTGATGATTCAATTTATGTGAGAGAGAAACAGGTGGACATCTCTCCTCCCTATATTAATGCTTTATTTTTCTTAAGGGATGTCCATGATAGTTTCTACTTTCATTTCACTCCTATAGAAAATGATTTATATGAGATCATTAGATTTCTGACTGATTGTAGGGGGCTTGAAAAGTTAGAAATGATTATAAAATCAATTCTCGTTAGTCTAAGCTCAATGCATCTCAAAGGATTGGCACTACTTCATTTCTACTAAGCTAATTCCCTCAACAAACTTAAGTGAGGTCACCATAGATAGAGCCTCTTTGAATTTCTACAACTGAACTAGGAAATCTATAGATATAAGATCCCTCATTCACCATTCCATAGTTAATACAACAAGGGGGGTCCACTATTGGTTTGTGGCACCCATCTACTATCTTCTTGTTGTGCTAAAATTCAGATGTTTCTTTGGGGAGTTGAGAGGAGAATCTTCAACCTTTGAAGCCTATCTCCAAGAGCAACTTGAATCTATATGACAAACATGTTATTTTTTGTACTGGGGCTACTTCTTTTCATCCCTCTATTTCTTATTCCCAACCTCGTCCTTCCACTAGTCTAGCTTCTATGTCAGAAAGATTGGGTAAGATTGATGATATTATTATTATTCAGACAACAATTTATAATTTGGTGGACCACATGTCACATATGGATTGGCAGAATAAAATTCATTGTGGTCGGTTTTCTAGATTTTAAGCCGCTCAACTGGCTTTCTACAAGAGGAATCACTGGATTATAGGGGACAATGCTATTTAATTCCTTGTGTATTCTCCTTATCAGCCCTACGAGCATGGTCAGCTGATGGAGGAAGACTTTTAGAAGGAGGAGGATGAAGAAGAAGATGATGATGAGGATGAGGATGAGGAGTAGTATTTATTTTCTTTTATGTGGGTATATTGGATACTATTTTCATTCACTGTTGCTACTATTGATGTACTTTTATTTGACATGTCTGTATTTTTATTGTGGAACTTATTTTCATTTGCCTGTCGTAATATTCAGACTTTCTGGTGTAATTTAAATTGATATCCTGTTTAGTTTAGATTTAAGTGTTATTTCATATATGTTTATTCTTGTTTATACCTATTGATCTTAGTGATATACACATATTAGAAAGTATTTCCGTACTATTTTCTCCCAATTTGCATTCATGTTTTAAATTTTTGAATTATGTTTGGGGGGGAAGAAAAATCTTTTAAAGCTTAAACTTATCTATCCTCAATAAACTAAGTATGAATTGATATTTTTAATCAACTTGAGGAATGTGGGGTTCAATTCGAAGCTTTCACAATAGTGACAAAATAAAAACATAGTTTACTCATTTTAAACACTGTGTAAATTAGACTAGACTAGTGTTGAGCTTATTTAGCAATTCAAAAATTAGAAAAATCATTTAAATTTTTTACTTTTAAAAAGTGTTACATATTTGTTAAATTGGGTGCACTTAGATATATACTTCTGAATAATTGACCTTCCTTAAAAATATATTTCATCTAATACTTCTTAAATTTGTGAAACATTAAAAAGAAGAGAAATATGGAATGTTCAATTTAAAGAGAAGATAGTGGAACTCAAAATTATTACAAAATCTATCTAGATATAGTAATCCTCATAAAGTTATGTTAAGGATTGAAAATTCATCTTAAAATAAGAAAAAAAAAAGAATAAAAAAAATATAAAATGAGGAGAAGCTTGAGGAGATGTCTTATCAAACATTGGTTTCACTGTATTCTTTTTAAATTTTCAAATCCACTACATTCCTAAGTTATTAATGTTTAGGAAGTATTAGAAAACTATTTAAATGGAATGCTTATATTTTATTTATTTACCATCTAATGTACCCTGATTAACATGTGTTAATTTTATGTGTGAATTAAATAGGAAATCAAGTTTTCTTGGATGGATGCAAAGTTTCTTAGACCCTAGGACAAGATTAATTTACTGTTATTATATTTTCATAACTATAAATCTCATGTTGTGTAGTTGTTGATAGTTTTTATGAAACCCACTCCCTCAAATTAAATAATTTGGTATTTAAATTATAGTGCTACTTGAGAATAAGTAACCTTTAAGTTTGGTGGATTTTGATGTGTAGAAAAGAATGCTTAAATTCCTTTATGTTTTGCACATTTTATGAATGAAATTTCACTTTAAAAGAAGGCATTTTCATGTTTTTATTGTAGGTAAAACATATGTTAGAAGTGGAGCAACATGAATGAGACTTGGAGCAAAAGGAGCATAAGGATACTAGCACCTAACCCCTGGGCACCTAGGCACTAGTCTCAACCCTGGCAACCTAAGAGGTTGACGCATAATACTGATGTCTAGGTGCCACACCCTTGGGAGCTAAGGAGCCCATGCGATTTCCTGCAAACAAAGATACTTGTACCTGGCTTCAGCAGCTTCCTTAAGCATTTTTTAGCAGTTCGACCGTCTGTCTTGGGGAGTTTCTAGGAGGTCGTCAAGTGGTTTCTTTTGCTAAGAAGAGAGCTTATAAATATGCATGTATCAAGGACTTATAGAGGCTAATGATTGATTGATGAAAATTAGTTTTACGATGAGTATTTTTGGGAGATTTGAATGGTAATGTAAGGAAAAGGTTGTGTGCGTTGTAGAGTTTGTTCCTTCTTCTTATTCTTAAGTGGATGATAAGGAAAGACTTTAGGAACAACAACCGTGGAAGCATTTAGTGAAGCATCTTTAGTAATGAAGAAGAAGAATATAAGTGATTATGTATTTCATTTGTTGTAATTCTATAAACACGCCATTTCATTGAATTCTCATGTTTTCAAATGGAGCTTTGTGGTATGTTCTTCATGCTTTCTGAGTAATACTCTTTACCTTACCTTGTGATGATTGAGTAGGATGTGTTGGAGTGCAAAATATTTTTAAAATTATTTTTTTTATTACTGAATTTTATGATTAACATTCAGATCTTCATTAATTTATTGTTATGATCAAGTGAAATGTTAAAATGTGTTATGAATTATCATGACTCGGGAGAGCTATGGTAGAATCAACTAGGTTTGTCACATTGAACTGTGGAGTGTAGGTGGATATGCTTCGTAGGGAGATTCAAATCTTAGGGAAATATAGTTTGATGGGTTCAAAATAGGATTTATGAAATTAAAGTCATTTTAACCAATCTTCTTTATGCACTCGGGAAAGGGTAAAGAAGAGAGTTACTTCAATTTTTCACCAGCCAAATTTACAATTAACACTTTACATTTCTTATACTCCACTTAAATCATTACAAGGGAAGGTAACTTTAGAACTTGATATTCATTAATCTAATAACTACGTTAACTAGGATTTCTGCAGGATTTAAACTTTAGAATTTGTTTTTGATATGTCAGGCGTAGTGTGTGGAACATTAACCTAATCTAAATTACGGGCTAGGAATAAAGCAAGTAGGCTAAAACTTTTCCTAAGTCTGATTCCCTCTTTCCCTTTGGGATCAACATTCTGGACTCAATATCTGATATTACTGATACAACACATACACTTGCGTGAGCCCCCATAGTATGAGTGCACCTGGAAGCAATATCATATTTTAATTTGAATTTTTTTTTTGTCAAAGAATTGTAGTGATATTGGTGAAGCTTAAATAACTCATACTACTATTTTTAATGAATAAAAATAAGTTAATAACAACATAACATAATTATTGTATTATGAATTTAAACATATAAACATGAATGTGCTTATCAAATTCTGTGTGGAGGGCAATAGGATTGAAAATCATTCGATGCAGTTGTCATTAGATCAACAAAAAAATTAAGAATTCGGTTTGGATTTCTAAAGCATGGCTCAACTCCCAGGTACTACACAATCAAGTCTTTTGCTCATTGTCTTTCCCCTTTCAAATTCAAGAGACTTTTGAAATTTGTAAGGCTTAATCCAAGAGAAAAAATAGTGAAGAAGAATAACCTTTGGCTACAATCAATGATGACGGTGCAAGTATGACAAAGTGGTAGGCGACGTTAGGTGAGCGATGAGGCAACAAATTCCCAATGCAATGAGCACAAAGGAAGATACACCTCTTTATTGGATTTAATAAATCCAAATTTATGTTATGATAATTTTTTTTTTTGGATTTATGCAGACAGAAATATTTAGCAAAGCCGAAAATGTGTTTTTGGTGGATTTATGTTAAATATTGACACATAAATTCTTATTGAAATAGGCTCCCAAATAGTGCATAGGTGTGTGTTGATCTCATTTTTGGTTGAGGTTTAGTTTTTCCTCTTTAGTAGCCTAGGGTATAGCCATAGGACTTTTCCTGTTGACTATTCCTAGAAAATTAGAAAAGGCACCCTCACCATTAGAAATTATACCCTCTTCTTTACTCAACCTGAAGTTCCACATGTTGGTCTCAACCTCTAAGTACTTAGTAGGTGGGGTCACTAAGGGGGAAACTCAAGATGAGTCACCCTTAGGATTGCTGGAGCTTAGGGTTGACCTTGGGTGTTGGTCTGGATCTAAGGCACTCACTACATTTATCTACACTCACAATCACTCACAACCCTGAACTCAAATCTCTAGCCTAGATCCCTTGATCTTTTGGGATACTCATGTAGATGGTCCCCTAAACCTACTAGCCCTAAGGCCATGGTTTAGCTAAGACCACTATGTAGAGGACCCAAAATGGGGTTTCCATTGATCCATGCCTTATTGGTGATGGTTGGTACCTGAACTTTACCAAAATACCCATCTTGGCCTTTTGACCCTAAAACACCCCCAAATTACCAAAATACCCCTCTTGGGCTCAAAATCCCAAAAATTTCAAAACTTCCCAGAAAATCCCAATAAATCCTAAATATTCCTAATTTCATTTCTCTCAACTACCACATGACCCAATTTGGCCAATTTGACCATCTTTAACCAAAATCCTCAAATTGCCCTTTAAATACCCAAATTTCCCCAAATTCAATTCAAATGTCCATCAATTTGATCTCAATTGACTTCAATTTTAATTCTAAACTCAAATTCACTTTTGATATGACTAAACAAAACCAAATCCAAGCCATGAAATCACCTAAATCAAGCCATGGACCAAGAGTCCCCCAAATTAAGGGATCTTATTTCTAAAAATGCACATGCTTAAGATATCTCTGCCAAATCCAAACACATTTGCATTAAATTGTTGTGATAGATTCCTCTGGGTTCCTTGAGCTCCTAGCCACCTCCCCCTGGCCGACCGACCAGCCTAGTTGCTGGAAAAGTGCAAAACCAAGAGCCACTCCCATGGCACCTCACCCAAATCAAACCTAGAGGTCAGCTCATCCAAATCAAACTATGGAGCTCCTCTGCCCTCCACCTAATCACTACAATGCACCCAAACTTATGCCCTGAGAGCCACCCCATGGCCATTTTTATAAAAACTCACCTCCCACGGCCATGGGAGGTGTGCTAAAAATTTCTTAGAGAGGCATCTCCAAACTTCACACAGAGCTTCCCTAAGATCCCTTAGTGCATTCCAACCATTTTCCATCACCCATTCCCATTGCCGGAGCTCAATTTTAAGCTTGAAACCTTGCCGGAAGCCAAGATAGAACCCAATACACCTCCACACTCCACCAAACTTCAATTGCTCACACCTTACAAGAGTGAAAGAAGCCAAAGCCCCATCAAATCCCCCTTCCACAAAGCCTCTACCATGGCTCTATACCAACACTTGAAATCGAGCTTGGTCGAATTCATACCTAGGTTTTACACCAAGACCAGTGACTCAAACCCTATCCTCCTTGGACCCCAACGAACGTGTTGAGCATCTCTGATTGAAGCCTCCCTTCTCAGAGCAAAGGTATAAAACTCCTCCTCCTCCTGAGCTTATTTTGATTCTCCATTTACTTAAACTTGATTTCATGGCATCTTAACCGTATGGATGTGTTTGTCTCACTTAGACGAGTCCATAGGATCAAACCCGAAGTGATTTGGTTAAGTCTAGGCCGAGGTCTTAAGGTTTTAGTGTGGACGGGCACGGGATCATTCTATCGGGGACGATGACGGAGAGTCGTTCAATCAAGCGTGTATCAAATGGACAGGGGAGATCAAGCCGGACAGCGCTTTAGGACATAAACATCGGGCCGAGTCAGCAAGCTACATGAACAGCGGCGTCCAACCAGAGGAAAATAATGTAGAATAATGTATTTCATTTGTTGTAATCCATAACTTTGTGTAGAAAAATCACAAAAATAAAATAAAAATACCCTCTTGCTCAGTGAACAGAGGAGAATAATGAGGAATAATTTTTAAGTCCATTTGATGCATAAATATTTTTAATTTATTAAACACTACTTGGAATCATTTGATTCTCCATGCATATTGACACATCACCTTGGCTTGAAATTTTGACATATTGTAGCCTCTATAAGGAGGAACATTCTCTGATTTTTTTCAAAATCAAAAGGGCTTCCTATATAGAGATCTATATTTTTCAAGTTATTTCACATCATTTCCTTAAAATAATTATGGAAATTAGCACACTGGTTATTAAATCCCAAGAAAATTTTGGAAGGTCTACCATAACCAGAGAAACCTTTGAAACTAATTTCATGGGTCAAGTCATTTAAAATATCCTTAAATCTTACAAATATTAAATCACTAAAATAATTAATTTTGGAAAATATAAACTTTTAAATGACTTTATTTTTTATCTCCACTGTGGTTTATAATCCATAGAACTCATCATGAAAGTTTCAAAATATTTTGAGTTCATTTGATAACTTAAATTGATTTTTAAAGATAAATACCACTCTTAACATTTAAATGATTTTTTTAAAAATCAAAATATAACTCAAAAAATTATGAAACTTAGTTTTTTTTTAGTTCTCTGTGATCAGGGATATTTCCTAAAAATAAAATGATATTTAAAATAAAAATTTGATTTTTAGACTATTCTAAATAATTAAAAATTCATAAAAATCATAAAAATAATAAAACTCATGAAATGTTCTAAATTGTTTCCTAATCACTTAGGAACAATTAGAATATTTTTCCTGATTTTCTAAATAAAGATATTTATTTTTAAAGCTTAAAAAATAATTTTTAAAAGGCTAAAAATGAGTTTTCACTAAAATAATTCCAATAAATCAAGAAAAAATCATAAAAATATAAAATGTTCTCCTCTGGGTTCTCTGACATTAGAGAGATTTTCCAAAAATACAAAACGTAATTTTCACCACTTAAAATATTTTATTTTTATTAAATAACCCAGAAATTAAAATAATTCTAATAAATCACAGAAAATTCCAAAAATTGTGAAATTTGATCCAAAGGCTCCTCTTATCTAGGTCTACCTCTAGTAAAAATTTCAAGGGATTATAATTTACCTTGGTCAAGTTAGGAATTTTCTTTGAAAAATCCTTTTTTTGCATTAAAATAATTATATAAATTAAATTAAACTTTGAAAAATCACATTTTCTCCTCTGATGTCTCAATTGACCCATGCATAAGGTAGGATAAAAACTTCAAAGTCATTTGAATTGAATTTGATAAATTATGAGGTGTTAGAGCCTTATGGGCAAATGTATAATTTTGGAAATTTTGCCTTAATTAACATTTAGGCTTAATTCAAGGAGGGAAAATGGGTAACTTCTAATCTTAATCAATTTATTTGATGTTTGCAACAGAAAGGGGTTAATTGGTAGAAACCGATCTCACTTTCTCAATTAAGATTAATAAATTTTTAAATTATTAAAATTTGGAAGTTTATTAAAATTAAAAGATCATGGACTTAGGGGTATGACTTTGGAAACCAATAATTAATCAATTTAATACCCCTCCCTTGATTTTCAAATAAAATCCAAATTATGAATCATGACCACTTAAAGCTTAACCCTTTTCAAAACTAATTAAGACACTCACCTAGGTCTTAAGGGCTTAGTGGTGACTTAGGCTAAATCAAAATTGACTAAAAGAGGATTAGAGAAATAAACATAATTAAATCAAAAATCCTTGAAACACCACTAAGTCCAATTAGGATTAAGAATTTGACTAAGTGTTCAAATTACACTAACTTGCCCCTTTAAGGGTCTTCACCCACATAATTTTCAAATTAAATGATAAATGATAATTACCCTATTCTTAGAGATAATTGAGATATCAATGTTCACTTAGTAATAAGGGTATTTACAGGATGAATAATTAAGCAACATAATAAGTTTAAATGGACTCCATGCTTTTCACTAGTTGGTGAGGGAGAGGCATGGACCTATTTCCCCTCTTAACTTGTTGGATACCTCAGAGGCCTATTAAACTTAATATGCTTCGCTCAATGAAATCATCCTTAATTAAACTTTTAAGGACTCACCAAGATATGACATAGGGTTAGGAAAATTACCAAAATTTTACGTTTCCTGCTCTTCATAAGCTTCCTTAACATGAATTTTAAGTTTCAGGTGGTGGAACGAGAAGACTCGCCAGGTACACTTTTACAGTTTTCAGCATTGTCTTTCTTGTACTTTCATACTGTACTTTTATACCTGCAAATTTGCATGCTAAACAACGATGTCACCCTGCATGAAAACAATAACCATCAAGATCGCCACATACCCAAAACCAAAACTAAAATCAACCAAGATAAAATTCACCGCCACAACATTCAAAATATAAAACAACTCAAAATTTAATCACAAACATCGTACAAAAAACCACAACTTCAACTAAATTAAGACGTCTCTATTGGATGATCAGGAATCCCTCGGAGGAGGTAACCTACAGTTGCTAACGAGGCTTCCCACGGATCCTAACCGATGTCGCTCTAATCAACTTTAATATGCCCTCACAAAATTTAAAGAACTTCAACCAAAGGGCCATCTGATTTGATATTATAACTTGACACACTAGATAACTCAAACTCGTCACGGCAAGGAGCTTAGAGCTAGCTTGGTGGGCATCACGGTCATCTTCAACAGCAAAACTTGCCTTCCTCAGCTAAACCAATCTTCCTTCCTTAGACTTAAACAACAAAGCCATAGGACTTCGAGGTTGCTTGCTTATGCAACGTAAATCCTCACCTTATCTTTAGGCCTTTGCATAGCCCTGCTATACAATATAAGCCCTAACTCGACTTAGGATTCTGAGGTTGTCGTTTGTCACGATCTAAACCTTCACATCTTCCAGGATATTTGTGCGATCATTAAACACGAATGTAAGCCCTAAGTAATAAAATTGGCAGGATGAAACCCCTAAATATTTCTCCACAAAACTTAAGCCAAACATTAGGATAGCTTGGGAAGTCACCGAGGTTCTCCTCTGGATTCATGACATCCCATAGTTCTTCTTCCTTTGGATTCTACAATAAAATGTTCCAAATTGAACCAATCCCCTTTCACACCTCTATGTCCGATTTTGTTGAAGAGACCTACCCTTTGAAATTCCTTGAAGATAATATTTCCTAATTTTTATCGAGAGTCTTCTTAAGTGACTTTGGTCATTTAGTTGTAATTAATTATAAACGCTTGCCCTTATAAGAAGCATGTCTGAACTCAGCTTAATATAAACCCTATTTAATCCTTTATATTAAATAGGGGAACTTGTCGGCAAATACAAAAGTTTCGCAGACCAGACAGACGTCATACTTTTCTTAGTTTATTTGATCGAGCCTCATCCTCAAGTCTTATGCTTATTCTTCGGGATAGATACAGGATTTGAGGTACAGTGCTCTTTCATTTTAAACTATGAAAATATGCGGTCAGTTTGATTTCATACTTCAACGTCTTTCCGAAGCGGGTGACGGGATTTTGATTCTAGCGACCGACAGCTTCTTACGGGCAATCCCACAAACCAACCCAAAATAACGCCGACAGCTTCTGGCGACTCTGCTGGGGATGTGCTTTTCTCTCCATACAAATCAAGAAATATTATTTTCACACATCGGTAATATGTCCATGTCCCCCTTGGACCAAATTACCCTTCTTCCGTTAGCATACTTTACCCATTTCTACCTTGGGAAAGTACATCTAACTCCTTGGACTTCAGGACTAGCTGTTCAACCATCTTTGAACAGAGGGGTTCAAAAGGCCATTAAGGACTTTTAAAATTTTTTT